>CAEGAE010031209.1:0-77283 GCA_903067095.1 Girardinus metallicus | reverse complement strand
AATAAATAAATAACAAAAATGATAGTAACTGGGATGTTTTGATTAAATGTGTCACACCCTACTATTAGGTCAACAACATGATTTAAAACTACAAACAGATGCATTCTTTATATGAGCATTTATTATCTTTACTGGGAAAGCTGTAAAAATAAAATGCAGAGTTCATCTGTGGTGTGTGTGTTTGTGTGTATATCTGTACACTATCATTTCAATGAGGATTAGACCCAGAATGAACAGAGGTGCATCTCATCCGCAGTAGCAACAAACCTGATGGCTCCACAGAAGACTGTATGAATTATGTCGTCATGTCTGGTTCATCATATAACAGGTTAAATCAGGTGCTGTTTTTCCTTCTGTATCTGGTTGTGCAAAGAGTTTGTGTTTGGTTTTGTTCCCTTTTTGGATTTCTGCTTTTTATTAGATAATCTGACTACTAACTGTAATCCTGACTCATGACAAATGCTGCAGGATTTTGAGTGTTGTATTCAGATTTAACAAGACCAGGTGTGCCGTTGTTGCTTCAAACAGCTGGCATTTGGTTTGCAAGAATGAGATTTATTTTGCAAGTTGCCACAGATTTCTAGCCAAACCCAAATTCTTGTATTTAGGAATTAAGAAATTAAACAGAGCTGCTATTGTTGTTTTTTGTGAACTGTACAAAAACTTTTTTTTTTTTTTTTTTTTTTTTCTCTTTTTAGTCCTGTTTTAGGTTATTTTCTACCTGAATCTGCTCTGTCGCAGAGGGTTTTAGACGAAGCCAGAGCCTGGCCTCCTGAGCTGAGGTATTTGTGTGTTTAAAATAACATGACTGGGCCTGCAGAGCTGCACACATGAACAGAACTGGTGTTGTGCGGTGGTACAGACGCCCCCCAGTTTAACCTCTAAACATTGTGCATCTAAACATTCCAGGTGCTGAAATAAAAGATTTAAAAACTCCTAATTCTAATAATCGTAAATATATTTAAGCTTGCCGCCATCTGACCTTTTGCTTCATTTCCGTTTGTTACAATGTGAGATTTCTTCATGTGTTCTCTGCATATGTCTGCAGACACCACAGATGAACTCTGCATTTTATTTTTACAGCTTTCCCAGCAAAGATAATAAATGCACATATAAAGAATGCATCTGTTTGTGGTTTCAAATCATGTCGTTGACCTAATCGGGGTGTGACGCGTTTAAAAAGGAAGTCGACTGAACAAAGTAGCACAGGGTGATGATGCCTCACCAAAAGAACTATGCAAATCTGTCCTTTTTGTTCGGCTCGACTCGTTCTGGTCAAGCTGAGCTGAAACGGCGCCTCGTTATTTGTGTGCAACCCAGCGGCTCTGCTGTTTACTAAACTTTGAATTTCTGTTTTCAACATGCAGCTCAGGGTGGTGCGACTTCAGGTTTAGCTGTTTAAAAATGCTTCTATAAGCCTTTTGTGGGTTTCTGAGCGTCTCCTGCAGGTGGACCACAACCACCCTGGAGGAAGGCGCTGTTGCACAATGACCCACTGTGTGTCTTTTTGTGCTGCATGTAGTAATAAGTGTGTATTGTTATTGGCTGCAGGAGAGTCACACCGATTTGATTTATTACATGCAAGTATTTCACCATGTTGAAGCCAGCTGGGCTGCAGGAGTGAACTTGCACTGATTGTGCTGCGACTCCTTTGTGTGTCCTTACTGTGTTTTTCCCAACATGGCTTCTGTTTTAACCCATCTAGCAGCTGCGTGTTTCATTTAACAAACTGTTTTTATGTTCTTTTCCAGGCCAAGTGAAGGTGTTCAGAGCGTTGTTCACCTTCGATCCCAGAACGGTAAGACTTTCATTTAATTACGGCATTATTTTTTTGATTGTCAGTGATAATTTCTCAATATAACTTATTAAAATGGAACTTGATTTGTAATTTGTGATTTATTTAATGCGTTTAAAGATCTACATTGATTCCTGTTGCTGAATACAGTAAAAACTGGTTAATTATTGATGCAAAAAATTTAGATTTATAGAAAATTCTGGGATTTTTTTTAACCCCATAGTGCCTAAATATATTCAAAGGTATTTAAAAAATGTTTTTTTAAATGCCTGAATTGTTTTCAACTGTGACCTGTTGCAATAACCAATTAATCACATGGTAAAGTAAAACAATCTTGATTCTGATATTGTTTGAAGGGCAATTTTGTTTAGAGACATCCTAATACATATTGTTTATTGCTTTTGGCTGATTTTATTTTGGATATTTTTTTTCCAATTCTAATGTGGATTGCTATTTACGAAATTAAAGTTTATTGGTCTCTAAACATGCCATTATCAATATATTACTGGGAAGTAGTCTAATAAACAACAATATTATTGTTTATTTCTGGGCTATTTATCATTACTTGCCTCCCTAGAATTGGTATAAATGTTGATATGATGCTAATCGGTGACCTTAGGCTCATAAAGAATAGAATTATTTTGAAATACAACAAGTATTTTTGATCAAGAAATGCTTTTCATCATCACAATATTTCAAATATAACCAAAATGCCTCAAAATCACATTGCTGCATAGTCCCTGGGTCTTCGATCCCCTTATTGGTGATTAAAAAAAACTAAAATTTAAATCTCAATTCACATGTAAAACAATTTTAAAAAATTATTTAAAAAATGAATAATAATCCTTATTAAACTGAATTAAATTTCTTTTTGAATCCACAATTTTTACACTTTCGGAATTATGGTACATGTAAATATGTAATTCATTTGTTTTATTAATAATCCAAAGTAGTAATTTAAATGAATTTTGCTTAGCTGAGCGACACAGACACAGAACGTCCTATTTACACAAATCTGCCAAAATAACTCCTCAGATCAACCAGATGCAGTTCACCATCTGACCACTAGATGGGGGCAGAATGCCGAAAGGAATCCTTAGCAACCAGAACTTTAGCTAGTTTAACGATCATTATTAAGCTTTTCTGGCTTTTGCTTAGTTAGTTCTGAATGGTCCAAAAACAATTCCACCTTTGGGGCAAAAAAACACAATTGATTAAGTTTATATTTTGTAACATGCTGCTGTCTTTTGAATTAACAAACTGCAATTTTCTTTTTGTTATGAGCTTATTTGGTAACAAAGAAGAACATTAAATGTGTATGAGGGGGAAAAGCTCCCTTACTGGGTAAAATCAGGTCAGTTATCATTTTTAAGGAAAGTGGACAACTTAAAAAAAGACGATTAACTTGCTGTTAATATAAAAATTAGGGGGAAAAAACTATGTGTAAATGTTAGAACTCCTTATCTACAGTTTTGTTTTTTAGAATAAAATGATTATTCCCAATTTTAATAGTTTTTTTTAATCTTTAATGCCACCATGGAGGAGGTAAAGAGCCAGATGTGGTTCTGGAGCCACAGGTTGCAGATGTTTACATGTTACTCTTTGATTTCCAAAATGTTCCCTACATTTCCAACGACCTATTTCAGTCTGCCATCCATTTCTTGGTGCATGTTAGTTTTTATGTAGTCTCTCAATTAATTTAGCAATCAGATCTCTAGCTATAGGAATTATTTTGTTTCTGCAGGATAGACTAAACCAAATAGTTTTAAGCACAGGCTGGTGGATAAGTTGAATGAAAACAAGTGGAGGTGAACTATTTAACAAGTTACTGCTGTAATCTGGGCATCAGCAAAAAATGACAGAAGTCAATTTGATTAAAATAGGAGGCAAAGTTGATGTTGAAGATAATCAGTGTGTCTAAGTGTCCCAGAGTAACAGTGTTGTGTGGGTTTTGTTTTTTTCAGCCAGATGAATTGTACTTTGAAGAAGGAGACATTTTGTACATCTCAGACACGGTTGGTAAAAGTTGGGATTTCTCTGTCACCTTTCTCACAATCTTTGACTCTGCAGTTATTCTTCCTCTTTAATGTGAATCCTGCAACCTCTGCATGTTTTTTTTTTTTCTCTCTTTGCTATATGTTATACATTCCTTCTCAGATAACATGCTCCATCTTGATTTCACTTCTCCTTTTCATTTACTCCGTGCTCTTAAATTTTCTCTTTTTATTCTACTTGTAAAAATGAATGTTTATTTCAGAGCGACTCTAACTGGTGGAAGGGGACATGTAGAGGGAGAACAGGACTAATTCCTAGTAACTATGGTGAGTAAAGGAAAGATAATCCAGAAGTAACCTAATAATTTCAGACCACAGTAGTCTTACATGATCTTGTTCTTCAGTTGCTGAGCAGGCAGAATCTATTGATAATCCAATGCATGAAGCAGCTAAACGAGGTACGACTGTCTCAGTATTTGAATCGTTTGATCTTTTAATATTTTCAAGCAGCCTCGACCTTTTAAGATGCTTATGCTTACCAAACTTTGTGTGTGTTCACTCATTTGTGTATAATCTCAGGCAATATGAGCTGGCTGAGGGAATGTCTGGACAACAAGGTTGGGATTAACGGGCTGGATAAGGCGGGAAACACTGCCCTCTACTGGGGATGCCACGGAGGACATAAAGGTAGACGGTGAACATTGTTATTCATCTCAGAATGTGACACACAGAGTGTATTGTTTTGCATGGGAAGTATTGGACATTTGTTTTGGCCCTTCTTTGTTCCCTGTATGCATAATATCCTAAACATGTTCAATATGTCCTCTATTTCCTGTCAGATGTGGTGGAGTTGTTGCTAAGCCAACCCAACGTGGAGCTCAACCAGCAGGTGAGATGAGATTTTAAAAGCTCATTAGCAGCTTCACTCAAAGCTTGTTTGAATATTTGAAAACAGGAAACATTTTAATAACCGACCGTATTGGGTGTTAAATCAATAACTTCTACTAGAAAAGCACCAATAAATATGAGAAGTTTTGATTTTTCTCCATCATTTGTCAAATTCATTAAAAACTAAGATTCGGCATCTTTTGTGTATTTGTAAACCTTTCATCTAACGTGATGTTGCGTGCATACATTTTTAAAAATATAAACTTTAATGTGCTTAAATGGGATGTAATGCCTTCATTTTCATTTTCTCTTATGTTGACTCTAAGACAGACTTTAAAGAAAACTAGAAAATATGTCTTGGAAATCAAATCAGTTAATCTCTTAACCATTTATATCTAAATAACCAAATGAAGTGTTGTAAAACAAACTGAATATATTTAATGCATACTGAGAATCAAATTCCAATGACAGAAATCACAATGAAAAAAGCCCAGATGAAAATGTTAAAGTAAAGATGAGTTTGGAAAATAAAGATTTAATTAGAAAAGTTAATGCAAATAAAGTTGGCAAAGGTCAACTTGTCTTTTCAAAATGTAACTTAATTTCTACCCAAGGATAAATTTCTCACCATGTTGGGTAGGGATCATACCCAAAATAAACTATTCTGTGAAAAAGTCAACAAAAACTAGACTAAACCTAAAGTGAGTAAACATGACTAAAATGTGACTAAAACTAAATTAAAAAATTCTGTCAATGTTAACACTGTTTGAGTTTTTAATTCAGTCTTCTATGAAGTTATATTCCTGATTTGTATCAACATGATTAAAACGACTTTTTAAAATTAATTTACCACTAACTTTATAGTTTAAGCATGTCCTTTGTTTGTCACCGGTTGGGTGTTAAATGGTGTCATAGTTATTTAATGGTCTTGTTTTTATATTTTAGAATAAACTGGGAGACACACCGCTGCACGCTGCTGCCTGGAAGGGTTATTCTGACATCGTGGAAATGCTGCTTGCTGGAAGTTAGTTTCTCCTTTCATTTTAAATAGACACTGATATTTGAGAAATTATAAAGATTTGTCAAACTCATCAAATTTTGATTTCCTTCCAGTTTTCAGCTTTTTTTGTTCTACGTCTCTGTAGTTTACTTCAGTGTCGATGTGTTTGTTTCAGATGCGAGGATAGACATCAAAAACAACGAGTGTAAACTGGCTGTTGAAATGGCCACCAACGCCCAGTGTGCTTCACTCATCAACAGGAAGCAGGGAACCAGTAAGTTCTTCCTCACGGACAGGGAACAAGGCTGCTGTAGAACCGCAGGAGAAACTGCTGCAGCTAAAACCTGTGGACAGAAAACAGGTTTCCTAAAGCATGAAGCTGATCTGAGATGTTGCAGTAATTCAGAACAAGAAGCCGCTTTTTAAATCACTGTGGTTTCATTTACTGATAACGTTGCCACTACGTATTGTTGTTAAATAGCTGTTAATATGATGTATTTTAATGACGTAGAAAATTATGGTAAACTCAGTTATGTTTAGGGTTGTGACGGTAGGCGGGTTAAACAAAACGATAAAGATTGAGAAGCATGTTAAAACTCAAATTAGTATAGCACAAACAGGGAATTTAATATAAGTTAAACACAAAAACCAAAATGGTTTCAGGAAAAAAGATGAAGTTGTTTGCAGTATTGAAAAAACTGTAGTGGAGCAGCTCCAAATACAGCTAAAGAAAAGTTATAAAACAACATTTGCATTTCGTACGGTGGCTGAGGGGTGTGACCGGCCAAAGGTGCTGGAAACTCATGAATAAAAACTCCAAAACACACAAAAAAACAAATGCAAAAGAAAAATTCTGCAACCACAGAAAATGGATGCAAATGGGAAATGCCGCAAAAAGCAAAAACAGCAAATGTGAAATGCTGTAAGCTCGTTTTGTAGAATGGAAGTTCTCCAGACCACTATTGGGATTCTGGAGTAGGTAATATATATGCAAATATACTGTTATTTTATAATATTATAAATGACTTTGTGTTTAAAAATGACACACCATTTATTTCTTCCTCAAACTATCTTCTGGACATCACATCTTTCCTGAGGGTCCGATCCCATGTGATTTGGCAATCGACTCCCCCTAGTGGTCAGGAGACTGTCCGTTTTGTGGACTGAATTTTCAGTTTTTTATTCTTGCAGCATTTCTTTTTTGTTTGCAGTACATTTTTGTTGCCTTTGTGTTGGAGTTTGAGTCATTGTGTTTGCAGTGCATCTTGCCACAGTAATTTTCAGACTTTCACCTCTTTTATTTAAAAGACACATATTTTCTCAAAAATAAAAGGCCAGAAGAAGTTGAGTATTTCCTCATGATTTCCACCTTTTTAATCCATCTTCCACCCTGAGATTAACCTCTCAGCTTTACTGCAGGCTCATCGCCTCCATTCAACTTTGCATCGATGCAGAAATCGGACCAATTTTTCACTGCATATGCTGCATAATGCCAGATTAATTCTTTTTTTTTTTTTTTGCCGTTACCATTTAATTAGTTTGCAGTCTACATTTTGGAGGGTTTTCTTTATTTGTAAGGTCTGATAAATATCAGAAATTAATCTCTGTTTACAAAAAATATATACGATACAGTTTTGGCTTTTTGGACTGAATTAATAGAATAAGTGAACTATTCTATATTTATAGGTTTGCTTCTTTTGTTACAGCCATCACCAGGACACATAGCAACGCTGAGGAGTATTTGGATGACGAGGACTCGGACTGAGCCAGCTCCGGCTCGGTCAGACCATCTTCGCTGTTTTACATTGTTGGTTCTCTGGAGGTCGTGGAACTTTAAGAGTTTTGTTTTTGTTGTTTTTCCTGCAAGTCTAAAATGGGATTATCTTTAACTGAAACTCCATTTTAACTGAAATATTTTGTTCAAACACTTCAGATTTATGCCCTCTGCATATTGGCAGTGTGAGTTTCAAAGCACTGCATTAATCCCATCGACTGTCTGGGAGCGTATTTTGGAGCATTAGAGGCAGACTGAGGTGAGGTGCAAAATACGTAGTGGGAGAGATGTGACCAAAGCTCTTCAGAGACGCGTCTTAAAACATGCAAATTATGTATTTATAATGGAGATTAAAGTGCCAGTGCAGATTCAGAGATTTATGACTTCTGGTTTGTTTCTAAGCTTTCCTTTCATTCCTGAACTCCTCAGTAGACCGAAGTGAATGAAACTGTTGCATCTTCCTGCTTCAAGGCAACTTAAACTTTTGCTGAAGCAAAGAAGTCTGCCTTTGACTTTTAAGATTAATTGGGTGAATCTAAACCATTCTCGCATGGTAATAATCAAATAGCCTGTTACTAGTGTCTTCTTTTTTTGTTTGTTTTTTGGTTATTTCCACTGGCAGCAGAGTCCTATTCTCAGTTCACCATAACTGAATAACATTCAGTTGAAGTATCTGAAAAAGACTTGAGCTACTCTCTACTCTCTTTCCTAGATGTTGATGTTTGATTTACAGCCCGGGAGACAATTTCCAATTTATTGCTGCTTTTCTATCTGTATTTAACAAAGTGCCTTAAATCTATGCAACAGAATATTTGTTTCTTTGGTTGAGCGTAATGTTGCTTATGTTTCACAATTTCGTCTTAAAACTGCAATAAAAATGTTAACATCCAGTCTCACTTAGTTGTCTTAAGCATTTTGGAACAAATTCAATACAGTCTGCAATTAGCTGAAAACACCTCTTTTTCTTATTTTTATAGTTGAATTAATTCTACAATTTACATGTAGGCAAAGTGAGGGAAAAAAGAAAAACATGAGTTCAGTTTCAAGACATTGTTTATTAAAAAGTCAGCATTTTGACATTCCCAGAAGGCAGAAAGGGCAAACTTATATAAAGACAGAAAATACAGCAAGTCAATAAAAGATTCATGCTACATAACGGCCACAACGGAGAGGAGAAAAGCAAGTTGAAGCAGAGAAATTTTCTGAAATGAATGTCCTTTCTCCAGTTTTACATTTAACCACAAAGTTATTGTATTAGCAGAAATGAAATCTTCACAGAACAAAATACCCAACATTAAAAGTAAAATTATTTTTTTCTTAATTTGCTGGTATGAAGTAGGAGAGCAGCATTTGTTCATAACTTCCAGTTGGGAGGATGGCTACAATTTAAATTAAATCAAAACTTCAATTAAAGGAGAACATTTGTGAAATGTCTGCATCAGGTATGAAGATGGTGGTCTGCAGCAGGAGCAATCCAATTATTGGTTACACTTAGCAAACAGGGTACATAGTTTCTTAGAACTGCATGTTTCCATTGTGGTTTTCAGTTTAAACAATAGTACACATGCCTTTACTACAAAAACATGTACGTGCTAACAGATGCTAGGTAATGTGTAACATATGTAATCTAAATCAAAATGAGTGCAGAGCGTGATGAAGTGCATCAAAACCTACGTTTTAAATTAATTTATCAAAAATACTAAACTCTTTAATAATAAAAACAACCCCAACTCCACAACTGTCCGCTGAAAACTTAAAATTGTGAGACTTTTCCAAGTGACCGTTGCTAACTGGCTAGCATAAATAGCTACTTTAGCTCAAGTTGATACTGAGCTTCGGCATCCCGTACGGCGTACGTGGGACAAAAGCAGTTAATGTAGTTAAAGTTGATACATTTAGATCAAATTGCTTGTGCAAGTCACTTTCTTTCACTGTAAGCTTTCAATAAAGATTAAATAATTTGCAGTAATATTGGCGGCATCTCTTTCCGATGCCGATGTTAGAAATACCATCTGGGTGATTCTCTGAATTCGGTGCATTTTGGGCTGTCAGGTTACTAAAAAATATACCACAAAAGCCCTTCAGGGGACATGGGATTTTTTTTTTCTTTTGCGTTCCCTCGCAACAATCAGTTATGCGGCATAGTTGAACACTAAGCCCTTCTTACGGTGGCCGCCGTACTTTCTGCCGTAATACAAGGTTATGTAACGTTTTTCCATGTATGTTAATATGCAAACAAAACAGAGACACTATCAAAACTCAGATGACTTATTACTCCAAAATACTCCAAACTGTTTGGATGTTTATATCATAGGTTTGTGGTGCCTTTCTATACTAAAGAAAAAGATATAAAACGTCAGATATTTCACAACGAGACATTAACATTCATGGAAAAACCTTATAACCTTGTATTCAATTATGCCGCATGAACTGATCGGTAAATTATTGCGAAGGAATGCAAAGGTTTTGTGAGGGAACGCAAAAGAAAAAAAAAAATTCCCTCAAAGAAAAATATTTTTTTCCCAAACATTATCACATGGAATCCCAAACATTATTATGAATTTGTTACATATGTTGCTTTAAATTCAACCCGTAACAGGACAATTTAATTTCTCTGTGAGTATAACTCCATCCATCCATTTTCTATACACCCTTGTCCCTAGTGGGGTCGGGAGGGTTGCTGGTGCCCATCTCCAGCTAACGAGAATCCAATTAACTTGACAGTCATGGAGAACATGCAAACTCCATGCAGAAAGAGGGAATCGAACACAGGGCCTTCTTGTTGCAAGGCAACAGTGCTACCAACTGCGCCACTGTGCAGCCAACACTTAAGTCTCTTTACAGTGTGAGCAGGAAGAGACTTAAGTGATGTCACTTCCAGGGTGCTGAGGAAATTAGACTGAACCATTATTTATAAAAATGAGGGATTGGTATGTTGTTACGGGGCTGAACAAAACTGGAGGGACATGATTAAAATGTGCGATTTTATAAATAATTCATGTATTTTTCTCATATTTTTTTTTTAATTTAGGTTAAAGTAGATCAAAAAATGTTTAAAATGGTACAAATAACTTGCAGTTACTGGCTATTTTTATTTGTTTTATACTCATTGAAAAATGAACAGTGGTCATTTGGCTGACTTTTACACTTCAACAACCCTTAACATTTTTCAAAACATCATTTTCTACAGGGGTATTTACATTTCTTGATTTTCTCAAAAAATGTTGTTTGCATTATATGAAAAGCTTTGAGATAAACCTGAGGGACACAAAATGCACCGGATTCAGAGAATGACCCATCTATAGTTTATGCTAAGCTAAGGTAGGAAACTGCCAGATGAAGTTAGTTATTCACTACCGTAATACATCGTTTTGCATAAAGTAACGCCTTATTTTTTATAAGTGTCAAGAAGTTTAAACATTTCTAAAGTTTTCTTTAATCCATCTGTAGATCAAAGAAAACTTTAGAAATGTTTAAATTTCTTGACACTTATAAAAAAAGGGCACCTGAAAAAATTTGACTTTATTCTCGAAATCCTGAGTTTAAAAAAAGTCAGAATTCAGACTACTATATAAAATTTTTAATGTTTGCACTCCCATTCGATGTTATCTATGTTATTCAAACATATACAGTAAACACAACTCTATTAACAATTTCACCCATATGTAATTTTAGCATTAATGTAATGTTTTTGTATTAGTGTAAAATGGGAGATGTGTAAAGATTCTTTTTCACACATCTCACAGGCAGATCAGGCAAGTTAAAATTATACACACTAATTTTTGTATACTTTTTTTTTTTTCTTTGAAAGAGGAAGAAGAATCACATTTTATGTTTTTATTTTAGATCACTTTTTTCAGCAAATGTCCATGTCCTGCACAACTCACATCTCCATCACTGGACCTGGTTGCTCCCAGTTATCCATCTGCATTAAAGTTTGAATTGTCAATTTTTTTTTTCAGTGGCTCTAACTCCCTGACTATGCATGCTGCTAATTTATTATGAGAAGATGAAAATGTTTTATTATAGTCTTGCCATGAGTTCTGTGAAAACTGGAGAAATAATTTGATAAAGGTGAATTTATTGGAACAAACTACCTCTTTCAACAAGGCACTGAATACATTTAAATAATCTGCAATATAATTAGGAGGAATTTTTTAAACAAGCTTTTGTCTTTGAGCTTTTAAGGGATTCTGTCTAAAATAACTTCCATACTCTCTTGGTAAAATTTAAGCAAAAGCTCATCCGTAAATACCAAAATACAACGAAAGACTTTCTTTGTGCCACTTTTAAAAAGACCATCAAATAGCTCAACATCCTTGAACTAAAAGTGTTTTCTTTTTAAACTAAAACAAATCCTCTGTTTTGTTTTCCTCGGAAATAATATCAGATATGACTGCAGCACAAAAGTATAAGGATTTAATTCAGCCCAGTCAATAACATGTTTATTAGAACTTAAAAGGTGAAAATAACCAACAGAAAAGAAAGGCTACACACAGACAAATGAAATGAAGCGCAGAGTGAGAGTAATACTGACAGATCTCCATGTGAACATCCACGTGATCTGAACACAGAATAAACGATTGCCTTATTGCACATGGTCTAAAACGTCAAGTTCTGAAACCAAAACTCAGACTTCCCTACTGTGTTTCAAGAAATTATTCTCTTCAAGTGACAACCGCTTTTGCAGGGAAAGAAAGTCAAGACACGAACCGCGCAGATATGAGTTCCAGCAGATGCCGATTTGCATCTAAGCAGTTTGAATCGTTCAATTTCACAGATCAAAAATGAGTAAAAAGAAATGGATTGAGGACATTTCAGACTCAAGCATGAAATCTAGCAGTGGATTTCAGAAATTTGTTTAAAAAAAACAACAGTTTTTTGTCATGAAGAGATGAGACCATGATAGATTTTAACAATATAAATTTCACCTTTAGTGTGAGAATAATCTTGTACAATTAAACTTGAAAAACAAATCGTTAAAAACCTTAAAGTTACAATAACTGGGGTTGAATAAGTGTGCACTACCTTAACAGGGCGGTATTATTAATTTTCCAGGCACATAGGTCCATTTTATAGCACAATCAAGTAACTATGTTACCTTCAGTAGTATATATAAAAAAGAACTGACTTTGCAATTTGACGCCTTGAAATTGGGCCTCTGTCTCTTTAAGAAGCGCCTGCTCTTTCTGACAACGTTCCTCCGTTATGCCGTTTACAGGGGTTCACAGGAATGTTCGATTGAGACGTAGTTTGGATGACAAGCTCAGCAGACTCGCAGTCCCACAAGGTGTTTGCTAAATGCTGCTGCCGCTAGTCTCGAGGAGCTGAGTGGGGAAGTTAACTGACATTTGCTTTCTTTTCCAAAGACATTGATTGTGGAGATGTAACAAAATTAGTTATCTGTTCAAAGGTATCAGTCAAAGAAGAGGAGAAAAAAAACATCCAAAGAGTTTTAGGATTTTCTGATTCAACAATTTCTCTTATCCATTTAGTCTCCAAGAAGGAGAGTCGCAGATATGTTTTTCTTCTAGAGAAAACGTGAAAGTGTTGCTAAAATTTCAATTGTCAAACTTGTTCAAACCTTCCTCTGGTTAACACTAGACACAACAGTGAACATTTAGTTGTTTACATTTCTCAAGAGGTGAATCTGTCACACAAACACCACCATACTGACACGGTGGTGGCAATATCATGATGTGGGGTTATTTTTCTTTAGCTGGAACTCGGATAGTTGTCTTATCTGAGCAGGAGATAAAATCTGCCGACTTTCCTGTAGATTGGTGTCTTGACAAAAAAGTTTTGATAACTTTTGCAAAGTATTAACAAATGAAACATACACGTTATTGTAGCTTCGTTATTTTGACACTCGTTTGTTTTTAAGCAGCTAACTTGTACATGTTAAATGTAAGGTTAAAGGTTGTCTTGGTCTCATTTTCTACATAGTTTTAACAGCAAGTGAATAACTTTCAGATCCAGTGCAGATTAAATAATTTCTCTTCAGAAGCTTTGAGTAATCAGTAGTGTTTTCCAAACGGCTGAGGCAACTTTAAGGTTTGAATAAAAAAAAGGCTCTGAATGGTCAGTTGTAAAAATCACTTTCTTTTCCCAGGAACTTGTCCGAGTTTCTCACTTTTGTGTGATGCAACACGAGCATTTCTGTTAGCAGAGTTACAGATTTACAACGAAAGGCAAACCTTTGGTCTCATGTGGCTTAGATTTCATCAACAAACAAACAAAAAAACTTTTTCCCACTAAATACAACATAAGGAAGTTTTTTTTAACTCTCTGATTTTAGTCGGCTGATGTTTTAAACGGGTTGAAGGTGCATGTTTCTGCTCTGACATTTCTTTTGCCTCAATTCCTCATTTCTGCTTGTCCTACATATTAAAAATGTCAAAAAGGTTTGATAAAAAAAACAACAAATGAAACGATGGCTGTTATGTTTATATACCTGCAGGCAGAGTGGAAGAACAATGGTCACATTATAGACAGCTTGTCTAAACTTTAGAGCCACTATCGAGCTACAAGAAAGATATAAAATCTTGGAATTTTCAGTTTAAATAAATAAAACTCTTACAATGAGTATAATTAAAGAAGAGAAAGAAATAATTGGGATAAAACAAGACATCTTCGACGAGCAGCTAATAAAAATTCCCTCCCAAAAAATAATTTCTTTCACAGATTTCTTTTATCTTTTTTAGTAAAAATGAAAATATATTTTTTTCCACATTCTTTGCAATTGTCCATTTGTTTTTTAAAAAAATGATAGTACCAACAAATCCTTTGAAATATATGTACAGCTGTACAGTAGCTCTTCCAGTATAGGTCAACAATAGGTTTTACAAATGAAATTATGGAGGCAATAAAAACAAAACAAAAGAAAACTGCACATCATTTGACATAAAACAGTCTTTACAGATATGGATTAAAAAGAGTCTCAATAAACAATAAAATAAAATAAAAAGATAGAAAGTCAGCGTTGGCTAATGAGAATCTTGAAGATTTGTCTTTTCTTCAATGGCCTGTTTCACTATTTCAGCCAACTTCAAGCGGTCAACTTTATCGGAAAAAGATCGCCCTGCAATAAAAACATTGGAGTTAAAGCCTTGATAACCACACCAATTATAGTTAAAATTTAGAAACATTTAATGGTTTTAATTGAGTAATTTGAAGTACTACAGGCAGCTCTGGTCCTTTTATTTCATCTATGTCCTTTGGGGTTCATAGCACAGAAGTAATAAGGAACATCTGATGGGTTTTGACTTGAATTAGACTTTATCACGAGTTAGTTTAAAAAAAAAAAAAAAAAAAAAAAAAAAACATTGCCAGAGGGGTCTGAGGAGTCACTATATTTAGCAACAAAGTGGATAAGTTGATATTAGAATAAAAAGATGAGTCATATCTTTTCTACAGCAGTCAGGCTTTAAATCTGAAATCTGCAGCAACTTCTGACTGATGGAAGGATGGATGGATGGATGGATGGATGGATGGATGGATGGAAGGACAATAAGAGGAAAGAATCAGTTGGTTGTCAGTCTCGGGATGGATATAACTTTTAGACAATCGATCAGTCAAAGTAAGAATACATAAATATTTTTTCCCAGTCTGTGTTTTCCACACTCAACGCTACTTGACATGCTATTGGCTGACGTTTGCAAAGCAGCCAATCAAGGATCGGCATTCATTTTGCTTGGTGTTGATTGGCTGTTCGCTCAAGAGTAGAAATAAGTGAACTATATCACTTTAAAAATCTGTGCAAATAAGATAAAGCTATAAAAAAAATATATCTAATTATTAGATATGAGAATAATTATATTCAGTTTTTCAGCAACAGATTAAAGTGGACAAAGGAAATGTAGGAATAAAGCTGAATACAGACCATCCCAGCTGAGACCCTGCAGGCCGTCTCTCAGCAGCTTACAATCTCTGTTGAACCTCCAGGCTTCGTGCATCACCTCATTCAGCTTCTCATCCTCGTTTTCTCCTGGAACGTTTTAGATAGAATGACATATAAACTGCAGTATATCATTTTTACTCATTTTATTTGTTTCAGGATGCGTTACCATCAGCACCCTTGAAAAGTCCGACACCAAAATGCAGTGACCATAAGGAAATCTGAGTGTTTTAATGTGCAGAAACTCACCAGCCTGTGGGAGTATGCACTGTGCTATGACATCTCTCAGTTTTTCCAGCGCTACGTTTGAGTCTTCCCCTCCATTCTCTGGGTCATGGATGAAGAAACTGTCGGTGGGTTTGGGGCTGAAAGATTAAGAAAATAAAGGTACAGTCAGCACAAAGAGAACGTTTACAACATTCTCCATCTAGTCATGTAAAATAAAACGTAAAAGTGAACCCATGTTTCAGCAGGCCGCCTTTAGCGGTAAGAACATGTTTTCTTCGGTGGGAAGTTTGAATCCAGAGAAATACTAACAAAGTATTTCAAATTTGTACTCAAGATTGAAAACGGGAAGCTTACTTTAATGTTTAATTTGAAATATTCTGATTTACTACACAAGTGACAACTTGGTTATATTTGCAGTCAGACTTCTGGTACAACTGAACATTTATGAAAAGATAATTTTGCTACTTTGGAACTTATAGTGTATTCTTTGTTTATATATTGACTGTAGATATTTCAAACAAAAAGCCTAAAATGAATTTCAAATAGATTAAATTACTAGAATAGTTAACTAGATTACATTAGATATTACACTTCAGTTCTTACTAAGGCAAATATTATAAATATTTACACAACATTTTGATGGAATGTTGAGTTATGCATGTTAGAATCAAAGGGAGCTGGTGATGTATTCCTTTTCTCAGAGGAAGATTTGATTTTAACTTGGCAGAACATTTTGAAGTCTTAGGTACAACAGCAGTCAATTTCTTTTATTAATCACTTTTTTGCCTTAAGTGTACATTCAGATTAAATGGGACAACTAAAAAGCAAACTTTGTGCAACCATTAAACTTAATGCAGTAAGTGAGTAAGTCTCTCCATCAGTACAGTTAGTAATATTCTAGCGATACGATTACAGAGGGAATTGTTGAACCGTCATGGCCATACCCCAGCAGCTTCCGCTTCCTGAGGATTGGGTTGTTGACAGAGTTCAGAGGCTTCAGGCTGACGTTCAGGTCCTGAATCCTCATGTTAGCGAGCTGCTCAGCGTGGGCCTGCTGGATCCCTGCGACCACGGCCTGCACAGACAGACATCAGAGCCACGATTAGAGCAGTCAGGTTTTAGTCAAAGCGCTCTCCCTTGTGCCGACAGAAAGCCGTGACTGCCCGTTTCCCCAGCCATGTTTCGCTCTGCTGAAGGTGAGTTTAGAGACGAAGGTCGATGAAAGAGAGTACTGTACTTTGCAAGCCTCCTGCTCACCAACTCCTCTGACAGCAACAGCATCATAAGCACTTAAAAGACACTGAAAAACATTAATGGTCACTGTGTGTTACTTTAATCAGTTTAAAGTCATAAAATGCATATTTTAGCATCTTGATTTTAAAAATGCAACACTTTGAGTAGAGCTGATAATGTCTTCAGAGGAGAATTCAAAATCTGCAGAACAGAAACACTTGAGGGCTGAAGACGGGGATCCCAGGTTTAGATCGAAGCGTAACCGTGTGTTACAATATTCCACTCCAATTGATTATATAAAGCAAACCTGCAAACTGATCTTGAGACACTCTCCATTCAGTCTGCCTGAGTTTGAGCTGTCGCAAAAACCATGACTGAAAATAAATGCATGCCACACATTAAGGTTTTAACTGTATAAAACCTTTATATGTCATTTTGTCTTTTGTCCTTCACACATTTTGAATATTTATTGATTATTATCTGTATAGCACTTAGCCGCAGCTACTGCTGGTTTAAAGTGGTTCACAGTAAAACAAAAATCCATCTATTGTTAGCACTGGCGCAATAACAGATTTTACAGGATGATAAATTGTCCCAGTAACTACTCTAATAAAAACAATAATATTGCTGACTTGAGATCATTTTTATGTCATAGGTCGCCCTTTTCAAGACTAACAAACTTTAATTTTGTCAAGAACACTAGACACTAACTGGAAGTTATTTTAAACATCTAAAATAAAATTCAACAACCAAAAACAGTGAACAGAAATAAAAACACACAACTGAAACCTTAAGCAAAATGATCCTGAAGCCTCTGCAAACGAAATTGATCTTCAAAAATTATCAATCATCAGAATGGAAATTATCAAGCTCATTTTAATGTACCATGCGATTAATTGATTAATTGTTTATTGCGGCAGGCCTATGTATCATTTTTCTTTAATTGCACAATCCTGCACAAATACATAATGTGGAGTTTGTAGACTGGGCTGCATGAACACTCCACCGACTAAAACAGTAATGCTGCATCGCACGAATCGTTCTGGCCATTGCAGCTTCCAACTCACCTTGTCCATCATCATCTGTGCAGACGGCAAGACGTTGTCCAGCGCCTCGGTGCAGTTCAGCCAGGGGTGAGCCAGGACTCCCTCAATAGTCAGCCTCTCCTCCGGCTTCACCTTCAGTAGCCTACACACACAAACCGAAGAGAAGAGGTAAAAATGAGTGAAAAAGCAAATAATTGGGATGGGCAAAAATAAACATGCTGAAAAAGTCAGCATGAGGAAGAAGAGGTTGGACTTTTTCTGGGGTTTTTTTTAATATAATAAAAAAAAAAAAAAAAAAAAAAAGGTCTTACTTGCGTACAATGTCCTTGGCCATCTCAGAGATCTGGCTCCACTCGTCTTCTGGGAAATCAAAGCTGCCCGTCATAATCTTCTTCCTCATGTCCTTAGGGATGGTGCGGCTGTGGTGCTTTGAGTAGAACGGAGGATAGCCGCACAGCATTATGTAGATGATCACACCCAGCGACCACAGGTCACAGCTCTGCAGAGACAGACAATAAGCTTTTCTTTCCGTGTGCATTGGCAATAAATGTACAAAATATAAAATCAGAGATCTCTGCACCTCTCTTCAATAAGAGAGGAAAAATGGAGCCACGCTGCACCTCACACCAAGACCATTATCAATTTAATCCTTTTATTCCTTAGGATTAGTTTACATAAGTCCGTATTTATATTATGTATTAGTTTAGGTTTTTTATGCCATCTATAACTAGTAGCATGTTTTATAGATACAATAAGACAGATTTGATCCTGAATGTAAAGAAGGTTCACTCTGACAGAAGTCCTGCCTGAATAAAAACCTGAACAAGCAAAAGCAGCATCCAAAAATGACTGAGTTTTACTTGCAAATATTTCTAAGTTTATTTTCCCATCAAAACCTAAACACTGATTTGGAATTACACTGTATGCTTTTACTCTATACTCAGCTGAAGGGAGTCTCACCTTGTTGTATGTGTAAGGAGTTGGTGAGGTAGGTATAATTCCAGACTTTTCCTTCTGGTGTCTTCTTTGAGCCTCAAGTACCTGAACAGGAAATCAGTTATGCATCTATCAATTATTTAAACTAAAAAACCAGAAATTATTTTTTTCCCTTTTTGTACCTGAGGTGCTACGTAGTAAGGAGTAAACTGAGGGGTCGTCAAGTCTCCTTGATCGATTTTGGCAAAGCCAAAGTCACACAACTTCACAGGTGCATCCTGCAGGACAGAAGAGAAAAAGTTCATATACAATACATCTCAAATGCTTTAATATTAATAAATCAATCAATAAATCAATCACTGATTGACTGCAGAAAGTGGAGAGAAATAATAAAAATAAATTCCTTGAACTTTGACAATTATGGATGACAGCTTTGAGTTTCTGAACTTGTGTACTCCACAAAAAGTTCACCAAATGTTTTCCATGTCAAGAGGGATGGATGGATGAAGGAATGGATGGAAAGATAAACAGATTGACTCAAATATGGATGGATAATAGTTTTACACAATGGAAAAGGTAACTTCTTTCCAATCATCTCCCAATCTAAACTTTTTTTGTTTTTTTCACATAAACCAAATTCCTGAATTAATCCAAAATTTTTCCATCCAGCACAGAAACCTTAGACATCTCCAAACAGCTTTGATGTGAACGCAGCTTACCAGAGAGTTATCTTTGAAGAGCAGGTTCTCTGGCTTCAGGTCACGATGTGCAATATTCAGGGAGTGACAATGAGCCAATGCTTGGCTGATCTACAGGGGGGTGACACATTACACACACACACATATGCACGCACACACCCCCACAGGCACACACACACATACACCCACACACATACACTCCACTTAGTGAGTTGAGCAAACGTGGTGTTGAATATCAGGACTCCACTCACCTGTTTGGTGACCTGACTGGCCATCTTTTCAGTAAAGTGCTTGTGCTGACTGATTCTATGGAAGAGCTCGCCACCCTCCATCATCTCCATAACAATCAGGAGTCTTGCTCTTTCACAAAAAAAAAGGGATTTATTTGGAAGATTGTGACAGTATAAAACAGATATGTAAAAAATGTGCACAGGTTAAGCATAAAGTGTCCAAAGTGCGGCCTGGGGGCCATTTGCAGCCTTTGGAGTGGTTTTGAGGGACCTTTGGATGCAATTTAGGAATGGTTTAAATCCAGCAAATGGAGCTGATCTGGGGCAGATCTACTGGGGTGGCATGGGGTGGCAGTTGGCACCCCAAATGTGAGCCTTGCTACTGTTGTTGCCACCCCAGCTGGCGACTATGAATTCAATAAATAGTTTTGGCAAATTGGACATTAAGTGCATGCATCTCTTTTTTCCGACAACATTAAATGCAACACAATGTAACCTGACACCTACTGCTGAGTAGCGGAAGTGCGGGAGACCTGGAAGGAGGGCGCACAAGGCAGCAACATTTATATAAATGGATGGATGTATATGACTGGACTGGACGCTAGTGACTTATCATAAGCCACACATGCGCCATTGCTGTCCATTGATTCAGGAATATCGGTGGTAAGGAAAATACCACAATCACACAAAGAATCTGAAAAAAGGACGCAATATTTAGCGATTAATTCAACACTATGACAGCCATAGATAAAAAGGTTCAATGGTTTCACACTTAACAGGTGAGGAAAACGTTTTAATTTAAAGAAAATATTGAAAAAGTGAGCAGTGAGTCAGTTATACCAGCCTAACTGTTGGTATAACTGACAGAGTATATATAGTTATATATATACATACTGGCATATGCTGCCATCCCTGAAAAATCCTTGCCCCCCTCTTTGCACCCCATAGATATTTTTCTAGATCTGCCCCTGAAGCTGAAGTAGATCAATTATCTTTGTATGAACCTTTCAATGACAAATTTACATCTTAAATAGAAAATTTTAGGTACAAAACAAGTGTTTCTTTAATTAGACATGTTTTTTATTATTATTTTAATACAGGAGCCACAAATCTCTAGTAACTTTTTACTCAAAAACAGACTTAGTCACACTCAGTAATTAAATTTAGATAAACACAGTTAAGAGTTTTGAAAGACAGTTCTCATTTTTGTTGCTGGGAATAAACTAAAACTGATTTATTCACCAACAAGTTAGGAAACTAAAACTCTGAGATTCTTTCCAGACCTTATTAATTCAAATAAATGTTAATTTGTTGCTTAGCAGGCAAAAAGAGAATAATTCACTATATAATTGTTTATAAAATTTGCATTTTTTTACTGAAAAAAAGAAAAATAAATTATGTCCCCCTAGTGCTTTCAGCTTGGTGATTTTGGCCCACAGTGCAAAAAGTTTGGACAGCCCTGGATTAAGCCATTATTACCTTGGACTGGACTCATGAGGGAACTGGACAGTGTTGGCGTACACCTCCAGAATTTGCACGATGTTCGGGTGGTTGGCACACATCATGTGAAGACGCACCTGCATAGAAGAGAAATAATCTTACATTGAGAAGATGTTAGAAGAGCCAGAAATGGCAGAAAGTGTGTCACAGTCTTCATCTCCCTGTCAGCCGGCTTTCACAGTTCATCAGCGGGAGTCTGTGAAGCAAATCTCTGTTTTCAAGCTGCTTGTTCAAAACAGTTTGCAGCTAAATGACATGATAGGGCTGTTAGACACACTGTTCGCTGCAGGAAGACGATGTTGGGGACAAAGACGCTCTTATAAACAGAGCGAGACTGAGAAGAGTGAGTGGCAGGGAAAAGAAAAACAGGAATTAATCAAGACTGATAACAGGCGGAACAAAGCATACTGATACAGCCAGAGGCGACAAACAACAGGGATTAATCAGAACAATGACATAGTTCCAACCTCATTTCTGGCCTTGGGGCGATCGATGAGGATTTTCAGGGCCAGGCGTTCCTGGCTCGACTTCTTCACACACACCCTGGACAGGAGGGAGAACGGAAGAACAAACAGGTCACGCAACATAACCCACACGGCAAAAACACAAAATCTTTAAAAAAAAAAAAATCTAGTTTCAGTGGCAGAATATTTCATTTATAATATGGGAAAAATGTGTTGTCAGTGGAACTAGTACTTTTTACCAATATTAAAGCGTTATTGACTTAAAACAAGCTCTCATATCTTGTTGAAATGTTAGTTTAACCTTATTTCAAGTGTACTAAGATATTTTCAGTAGAAATTAAACCAAAAATATTCTTAATGTTGTTTTTTCAGTGCTAACGTTTAATAACCACGTGGTTTACGTACAGAATTAATACAGAAGTTTCTGTACCTTAGCTAACTTTCACCATATTGACTTTAAATCAGTGATGTGAAAAAGCATTCGACGCCTTACAGCGTCTTCTGTTTATATTTTTGTCACTGAAATGTTTCAAATCAAATTTTAACAAATAAAAATGATTAAAACTAAAGTAAAAAGGTAAAACTTGGTTGTAGAAATCAGCGTGAATGGCCTGTTTAAGGTTACATCATTGCATTTCAATCATCTTTAACGCTTGACTTTGACTAGGCCACTTGCTTGTTCTCTTAATTTCTTTGAGCCATGCAGAGGTGGATTTGCTGAAGTGCTTTGGATAATTATCCTGCTGCATAACCAAAGTTCCCTTGACCTTAAGGAACAAACCGACAGCCAGACAATCTCATTTGGGATTTTCTGGTAAAACCAGAATTCATGTTCGCCTCAATTACAGAAATGATCCAGATCCTGGAGAAGAGGAGCAGCCAGAGACCATCAACACTCCTACCACCATGTTTGACTGTTTTGTTTTGTTGCTGAAATTCTGTTGCGTTGCTTTTTGAGATCTTTTAGCCTACTTCATGCTGCCAGACAGATCCCTTTTCTTGATTCTACAAGCAGGGAATAATCAGACCTGTGTGTTTGTAGTGAAACTGAACTCTGCCCTCCAAACTGTGGGTAATCACGTTTAGGGTGGATGCATAACTGGGGGATAATCTTGTAATTCCTGTTGGACTCAAAACTGCTTTCTCCAGTCGTGAAAACATTTTTCCTCCTTTATTTTTCGTAGTCTTTGTAAGTAAAAACAAGTAAGTGAATAGATTCAGAATCAGATTCAGTCAAGACTGCAACAGGCAGATGAGAGTAAAAGAAAACTGGAGATGAGTGTCAGCAATAAAAAGCCTCATTGGTGCATCTTCAAATATTTTTCCATTCATAAACAACCTTTGTCTGTAAATATGTTATACCAAGAAATTCTCAAGAGGTATAGTTCTTCTTAGCTTCACCTGGTTCAAATTCTTTCAAAAAATTTTCTATTAAGCACCTTTTTCTAACCAATTATTAATCTATTAGTAAAAAAAATAAACATTTTCAGTTTTTACTCATATTCGAGGGTCATTGTTTCCATGTGCTTAAATGCTGTTTTGCAGTATGTTTCTTTTATAAAGACTCAAAACATTTGGTACAAATTTAGTCTTCATCTAATACAAGCAGACCAGAGAGAGAAGTGGATCTCAACCAAATGATTACACAAAACTTTGTGTTGGCTGGTTGCATAAAATCAAACCAAAATACATCAAAGTTTGCGTTTGCAGAGGTACAAAAGGTGGGCAGTGCCTTGTAAACAAATTCACTTTAAACAGCAACCTTTGACCCTTGAACCCGCAGGAGACATTCTGCTTTGCTTTGGCCGAAGGCCGTTCTTCTGAAGGCAGAAGTGGCTCACCTAATGAGTCACAGAGTTACACATCTGTTGAGATTCAGGGCGGCGGGGGATTAGAGCAAAGGAAAAATCGTCAATGAATATCAGAACAAAGAACTGAGTCAGAAAACACAAGACTGGATGACAGAGAGCAGCCCAAAAAAGAAATCATGCAGGCTGAATCATAGCGGGTTTTCAGTCAGACATGATGAGGCGATTTCTCAGTTTTCTCATCACTTTATGCTAAAATGACACGCTTGTGAAATAACAGCTTGTCATCTTTTGATCTGAATCTGCGATAGCTTCAAAACGCAGAATGAAAAGGAGTCAGAGCAAGATTTATGACTCATATCCTTCACATCTACATGGAAGCAAATGAAAAGCTTAGAAACAACACACATAAAGACAGTGACTGTTTCAGTCTTCATCCTTTAAACGCTTCTAAAAACACAGGGCAGTAATCACAGAAGACGATAAGTGTAGCTCAGAGCGTGTGGGTTAATACGTAAAAACATGTTTATTTGCACAGTAAGAGTTTCGACTACCCGGTTACGTATTAAAGCAGGTAAAAGTTTAGCTCTGGATTCAAGCCCAGTAACCTTTAGGATGTGACTGTTGCACCAAACACAGCAGGTCTAAGACAACACAGACAGCGAGAGGGGGAGACGACATACGGGACACAAAGCCTTGTTTCACAAATTCCTTGCCCCTTTTCTTTTAATATATATATCACTTTAATTTTTCCTGCACAATCACTTTGAGTTTTCATTATTAAGCATCTGAAACAATTCATTCAAAAGAAGAAAAATGAGCTTTAAACATCTTTAATGTGTGGGAAGTCATTTTTTTGGCAGCAGAGATTATTTGCTCAGATACCACAACAGTTTTTTCCACAGTAACTGCAGAATCCGCAGTGTAAAACACCATGTAACTCTTAACTCTCACCACAGCATGAGAGTTTTGACTAATCAGCTATTAAATGCAGCCAGTTCAAATCTATGATCAGCAGCAACAAAGATTAATTAATCTGACTCTATATAGGTAATTTAAACCCCAGTTATCTTCATAGACTCCTCATTAGATTAATAAAATAGCAGACACACCTGACAGGTCCGCTGATTCCAGCTCCAAGCTTCTGTGTCCAGTTTATGATGTATTCATCCAAGATGGACGCCTCCTGTTTGAAAAGCAAACCACGATCAATCATAATCCATTATTCAGCAACAGTATTGCAATTAAAAGCTGCAGTGAAAAAAACATCCTCTTAGCATTATAAATAAATAAATACATTTAATATGAGAGGTCTCCTGACTGAAGCAATGAATAAATGTTTATTGATGATTTCTATACTGATTACTATTTGTTTGTGTTTCTCAAACGCATAAACAAACAATCAAAAATATTATTTGATGGACTCTACTGAGTTCAATAAACTCAAATAAAGGTGAGATACAAATCCTGTTTGTTGTTGGATGCAAAAGCACCATCTCTATCACATTTTATTTTTTTATGCATCAAAATCAAGTTTACACTAATTAGCTTGTATGTGTTTAGTCCTTAAAAATAAACGAATGAGTCTCAGCAGAAATCAAGACCAGCAGGCCATGGTTTGAAACAAAATTGGAAATCTGTTCCAGCTTGTAAAAGCCTGATCTGCTCAGCTGTAAATTTTAATTTCTTAGTCGTTTCATAGCAGATTTTTAAAATTCAGTTGACAGATTTCATGTGGTATAAATGATTGACAGTCCTAATAAGACCTCTGTTCATTTCTCCTCCGCAGCCCTACGTTGTGTCAAAGTTAAATATACTTTATCATTCGTCTAGTGTTATCCTAAACACAAATTATTTCTAGACAGCAACAACTTGGCTGCCAAAAACAAACCCATCACAAAGATTAGCCTCTGCTGCCAACACAGAGGATTAGGGTGGTGCTCTGAAGGAACGACTGAAATTGAGAGGATAATCTGAGTTTGGACTTAAATTCTGTGCAAATATTTTTTTTTTTTTTTTTTTTACAAAAACAATAAAACAATCCCATTAAATGATTAGTTGTTTCATCTTCCTGTGCATATATTAATCTTAGCGATTTCTTTACCCTGATCAGACAGAGCAAAGCTACCAGGTTAGACCCTTTTCTGCGTGGATGCCAGTAGTGAACCCAGTTAACTATTTTCTGCATCTGCGAGGTTTTAAAAATTAAGTGAAAGGAATATTTAAAATATCTGAATAGAAACTGTATTTTCTACCATATGTTTAGTTTATGTATGCAAGAGAGTGTGAGAGAGCAAGATTTAAAGCAGATAACAAGAAGGCTGAACGTACCACAGGAGCAATGCTCCATTTTATCAGTCAGCCTGTTCCTGTTAGGGAACATGAAGGATTTGGAAAAGTTGGTGGCCTTAGAAATTAAAAATAGCTTGCTTTTATGTGCATCTTTGTGTTTCCATTGGCCTGTCACATTTGTGTCTGAATTTCCTAACTTTGGTAGTAGGACACTGTTTTAGATTTTCTCCATTTGTGGATACTGGCTCTCTTGTTGTGGTTTTACTTTAGATTTTCCAGATTGATGCACGTCACTGACTTTGTTTTACATCTGATTTTGAATTTCTATCAATCAGGGCATGATTTGTTTTTGCTTTAAGACTATTTTGCCTATGTTTTGTTGTCAGAAAAGTTCTATTTAAGATTCCTTAAATGTATCTATTTAAGATCAAGGAATCTTAAATAGATACAGGTCTGGCCTGGTATGAAATTAAACTCAGCTTTCCAAAAGATTTCATTAATTCATAACTAAGCTGCAACTCACCATTTGAAAACAGTCTTCTGTATCTACCCTGGTTATCTTGTCTGGTTTTATTAGTAGTTTATTAACTTTAGATTTCATATGTCAAAAAAGCAATAACAGAACAAAGCTGTAACAGGATAAATAGTTATTCGGTGCCTGGCCAAACCAGTATCTCAAATCTTTAGTACTTTGTAGATAAGAAACAAGTCACAAAACTGTGACGGAGGCTTCTGCAGTCCTGAGAATAGATAAATGACCACCACAAAAACAAAGGTGAACCAGAAAATGATCTATTTTTCCACTATTTCTCCTAAAAGCATTTTTGACTTTTACTGCTGGGTCAGATATTAGTGGTCCAACTCTACAGCAGATGTTGATCACGTACAAAACTTTTTTATTATTATTATTTTTAAAAGCAACACTGAGATGTATCTGCTATCAAATGCTCCATCAATGCAGCATTACTTCAGTCATTTTTAAACCAAATGTTTAAAATATGCATAAATTAGTATCTGATAAAACACCAGCTGTCACTAATCAGCACTTCCTTACCTTAATGAACTTTTCTGCATTGTTGTCCTCCGTCATGGTGGACAACAAGCAACAAACGATAGGAATAAGTCGCTTACTCTGGTCCCTTCGCAAAGTTTCGGTCTCCCTGGGCAGAACCGGGGTTCGTTATATCACCACTAATGACAATATAAGCCCATCACAGCAAAATGTCACCCGGCCACCGATCAGCCGTAGCCGAGTGTGGTCCGCCGGGAGACCTGAAGCCCAGCACGTCAGATCAGGCCAGCTCGGCTCACAGCCTCGGGGTCCGACTCGCTCTTCCTCTTGTCCTGAACCCGCTGTGGTGACCATGTAGAGCGTCAAACTCCGAGCAAGGTCACCAGAAAAAGAAAGCCGAAGACGGGAGTCAAACGTGGACCGAAGTCGAGCAGCTTCGGTGGCGCAGTGAACGATATTTTTAGCCCCCCAATACTGACTCGGTCACTGTTAGCTCTGAAGCTAACAACACAGCGGTCTGCTTGCTGATTTTACAGTTTTCCCAGCTGATTATACAAAAGCAGACATGGGGATAGGTCTGAATAAAGAGAGATGTTTTTAAAATGACTATTATACAGGAACACCTGGGGGGCTGATACGACACAGCGAGCACAGCGCGTTCTCAACGGCTTATGGTAAAGAGATAAGTTAGTTTTCTAGCCCTGCTTTAAGACAGAAATGTTATAAGTCTTCATCAGAACAGCACATGGAAACTGGAAGATACTACGGCCTAATATGTTCGATGAAGCGGGTCAACCGGTTCTTTTTCCAGCGGAGGTCCAGACCATCTCTGGACTATTTGGTTAATTTCATAACCTTAGACGGCACTCAAGAGGAGTCCACGCAGAATGCCTGATGAAAATTAATGCCAACTCTGTTAATTGTTGTCTGAAACTGAAACAACATATATCCTCAGTCTGTAAGTCGACATATTTTTTTGTATCACATAAATTTATTGTATTATATGTATTTATTTATAGAATAACTTTACTGGTTGTTTATTGGCATGTGCGAGGGTTCCTTCATAAAGACCCAAATTTCAGTGCGCATTCAAGTTTACATTCAAGGGTTAATTAAAGGTTTATTACAGTCTGAACTCTAGTCTAATTATTTATTTATTTGTTTAATCAATCAGTCACGACAGTGTTGTTTTAAATCCTAGAATTTGAAATAGTAAAAATTGATATGAGTTACCAAAATATGTGAAACCAGTACTAAAATACCCTACCAAGAAATTACTCAAGTAAATAACGTATTTTGTAAAAAGGCTAGTACTGACTAGCCTTTTTATCATAACATCCGATTTAATATTTTAAAAATATGCATTCAGTATGCCTTCATAATATAAAAGTATGTGCAAATTCTATTTTAAAACTGAAGTGTAAAAATGAATGCATATATTTTGTCAATACAACACAAATTAAATAAAATCTTACAATAACTAATGTAAGAACAGGGTAAAGTAGTGACAATATCCAAGTTAACATGACAGGTTCAGCAGACAGAAAATAGCTTTAGAAAAATTAACCTTGTGTTCAAACAAAAAGTCTCATTTCAAAGTAAAGTGTAGGTGTGTGTCTGTGTCTGTTAAATTTTTCATTAAAATTTGTTCTTCATTCAGTGAAGCTACTTGGTTTGGGTAGAGTATCCAGATATTTTTCTCCAGTAAGAGTAGCATTACTTTGTAATATTACTCAAGTACAAGTGGAAAGTAAGATGTAATAAAAGTACTCTTAATTTAATTTTTTTTCCCCCCAAATATTACTCAAGTAAATGTTACTCGTCACTACTCTGCACTGGTAATTAATAAATTCAGTGTCTTTCATAATTATAAACATCATTGGATTTCATTTAATTTTTATGTTATAGACCAACAAAGGTTAGTAAATAACAGTGAAGTGGAAAAACAGGGATACAATTTTTTCCCACTTTTCTACAAACAGTAGTCCACAGTAGAAAAACACACAGATTTTGTGTGGTCAGACACGAAGACAAAAATTGGACTTTTGGCTTACATGGAATATTGGATATCATCCAAAACAGACCTATCCCATGGTGAAATATGGTGGTGGCAGCATTATGCTGTAGGGATACACTTTTTAGCAGGGAAAGAGACTCTTTAAGTTTTGAAGTGTTTACATGGACTTTATGGGAAACTCATAGCACAACTGAAGGTTATTTAACTAAGATAGGATTACATAAGAAGAACTTTTAATCCCACAGAGGAAAATATTCTGCCAGTGCTTAAACATCATTAAATAAATAATAACAAATTAATTAAAAATAAGTTAAATAAATCAATAAATAATAATAATAAAATACTTTAAACAAATAATAAGATTTTAACAGATTATTAAAAGATAAAATATTTGTTGAAAATTACTGGAGATTACATTATTTCCTTTATTTAGGTGGCTGCTATTATGTTCCACAAATATTCAAACATTCAGTGAAATCAACATTTCCCTGGTGTCATAAATAAATACTTTTAGTTGTGTCTTTTAAATGTGCTTCTGGTTCTATATCTAGTTATGCTTAGCACTGGTTTATGTGTAGTTTTTTTTTATGTCTTTCAGTAAGCTTGTGTAACCTGATTTTGCTCTGCATTGCATCTTGTGGCACTCCTAAATGACATTAAAGTAAATCTTGAGTCTTGTGCTTAATCTATATGCATTATGTTTTTTTTATACCTTTATCATATCATTCCTTTTTGTAATGTTTTTAACTTCTCTGTGATTTAACAGTATTTTTAATTAGTTGTGCATCTTGTAACATATGTAACTAGTGCTTTGCTAATTACAGTAACTGAAATACTATGTAAAATTACCATTGTTATGTTCATGTCATTATTCTCCAAACAATGCAACCCTTCTTCTGTACTTATTTGATTCCTCCCATTACTATTTAAAGACCAATGTTTTTACATTAATAATTTAGACTTGCTGTAGTTCATGATGAATTAGAGGAATCAGTTTTTGGCTTCTATTAAGTTTACCCAACATCTCTTTGTGTTTATTGTTATCTGACACAGAAAAGACAATTACAACTAATAAAAACACAACATTTAAGATTAAATTGTTAAATCAGACTAATAAAAAGCATTTTATTGCAAAAATGGCTTGATGAAAAGCATGTTTATGTCAAATGGTTGTTATATCCAAATGGTACTTTTGATCTGAAAAATAAGTCTCATTGCAACACATATTCTAATTTATTGAGCATGACTGCATGGAAATTAGGTCTGTTTTTTCTTGTTTAGTCATGCATGTTTTATGTCATTAAAGGATTCTTCATTTCAGAATAAAATAATCAGAGTAAGTGAAAGAGCAATTTTCAAAGGCTGAATTTTTGTAATGTGTGAAAAAAATAACACAACCTAAAAGAATCTTTCCCTATGTGAAAAGTTGTAGGAGCTCACTGTTAGACCAGAAATTAACTTTTTTATCAACTTTAGAAGCCACACCCAGTTTGGATTGCAGCTGGAATTGTAGAATTAACAAAATCAGTTTAATACAACCTGTCTAACACCATGAATGAAGGATACAAGATTTAAAAACGTCTAAAGAGTTAAAGAAATTAAAAAACAAAGTACCCTAAAAAAGAGGTTACTGACATTGATCATTTGTTAACAAGCAATTTTTAAGGCATTGGCACTGCGAACCACAGTGAACACCATTAGCCACAATCAGTGAAAACATATAACACTGGTGAACATTCCTAGGAGTGGGCAATTTACCAAAATTAGTGCCAAGAGTGCATTGATGGACTGATCTACAAGTTCACAAAAAAACCCACAACATCACTGAAAGAACTGCAGACCTTCCTTTCTTCAGTTCAGTATATTAATAAAAGGGCCAGGAAAAATTGCCTTTATGGTAGAGGTAGAGTGATGGTCTAGATATGTTTTGCTTTTTTGGGACCTGGATAACTTGCCATAATTGATGGAACCACAAATTATGCTTTCTCTCAAAGAAATCCTTAAGGAGAATATCCACTCATCATTTTGTGACCAAATGCGCTTGGGTTATGCAGCAGGACAATGATCAAGAGCAAACCTGCAAATGTTAAAAATAAAGGAGAAAAGGTTTTGGACTAGTCCAATTAAGGTGTTGACTTAAATCTGATTGAAATGATGGGCTTTTCTACTTTGTCCCTGGGGATTTTATATTTCATTTTGCATATAACTGCAGCTAATACAAATGGCAGAAAAATGAGGTTCGGTTGTGTACTCTATACATTTACCATTTTCTGACTCAGGAGACTGATACGTTGAAAGGGAAAGATTAAGGTCATTCTGTGAATTCTTCCTTCATCACTGAAAATGCATTTTTCTCAGTGCAATTTGATTTTTGCCTTTAACTTTAGTTTTTTATTCTCTGTCGTTTGTGAAAGAAATGGCAAAAAAAAAATATTTCAAAACCAAAATAAATTTCAGTTTAATGGTTTATGCATATTTGTTATGTAAAAAAATGGATTATATATCTACGGCAGTCATTAAATGGGCGCTTTAGAGTCACTTCTTCATTGGTCAAGCTTCAAAATGTGTATTCTAAATGAATGTCTCAGTACCTTAATGAGCATACTGAGTAATTATCCTGTAGTGCTCATGTACCAACAGGAGACGCTGACAGCTCGTACATACTGTTTGTACATCTGTGTTATGTGAGTTCGCCGGCTCACGTGGATGCAGCTATTGAGCCATTTAAAGCTCACGGACTTCCTGAAAGTAGCGCCCAGGTGTCTGTGTAATCTTTGAAATACGTTAGTATTTATACATGTATATTGAAAATTTTAATTAAATATGATCATTTGTGTCTTTCTAGCAAAAATGAATGCCGTGAAAGTGGATGAATATTGAGTTCAATATTATGAGCCGTTGCACCTTCCATATATCCCTCCGCTGGTTTTTGTCCCCTTTCAGACTGTTTTGGTCTTTTTGCTGTTAGCAACGGAAAGGACCCGAGCTAGCTGTGAACTCTAATTTTAGATAATCAATTTTTTTTGTTAGGATTTCATATCACATTGACAAGCGGTGTGACGCTCATGTTATTTTGAAAGATCCACTGAAGCGTGTTGTTTTTTTAAAATAGTTTTTTTTCCCCTTCAGTTTTAATAAGATTTGTAGAGATTGCTAATTGGGCTAGCAGCTGTTAACCAGCTAGCCTGCTAGTAGCACGTTAGCGAGCTGTCACACAACCACACGCCGCCTCGTTGTCAAGAAGTTTCTGCTCTACAACCGATCGCTTTTAAAGACACCGTCTTTTATGGGATCACCATGTCAATGAAGGCCGGTGGAAATCGAGGCAAGCCCGGCGGGGGCAACGCAGCTGGTGCGGCCGCCTCCGGTGCTGGAGGAAGCGGCGGGGGAAGACAGAATCTGGGCAGGTCTGTGAGTTCCTAAACTTAGCCAAGTAAAAAACGCAGTGAACAGATGTGTTGTGGTCGACATTTCGTGTTGTGGATACAAATATGTCTAGCAGTGATAGTTTGAAGAGATGACACTCCCGTTAAGTGGTCCAAAATTAGTACGCGTGTTATGCGGGCCGTGAGACGTTATGCAGCTTCGCTAGCGAGGCCTGTCCTCCTGTCTGCACGGTCCAGTAATGTTGCAACTTAAGGTCAACATTTCACCCGGTGCTTGTTAAATAACACGCCTTTGTCATGTATTATTCAATTAAACAGCCGAAGGGATAAAAACATTAACCACGATTTTATATTCGTTATTTCTATTTTTTTTTCTCTTCCCTTTAGTAATGACGGTGTTCGAAGTTGCTAATATCAGTTTACTGTAAGAGCCTGGTGCCGATTCGGTTGGAGTTAATTAGCCCATGTTTGTAATTCCGCACACTTGCGGTTTTGTAGCGTTTGCCCGAGCAGAGGCCAGCTTCCCCAACCAGCTGCGTTTATCCCGATTCAGCTGACTCCTACGTTACCGCAACATCACTGCAACGGGATTGACACATAAATGACATAAAGCATGTACTGTGGAGGGAGGAGCGGGTGGTCATTATGCTGACCGGCTGTCAACCTTGACGTTGCTTTTCGTGGGAAATTAGTGTCCTTGAAGCATGACTTTCCGTCCACGTGTTGTCCTGTGACGAAGCTTACACACGACACATGGATGTTGATATTTTTGTTTTTGTCGTTTTAATTTCGGTGGGCGTCTGTTTTCACCGGTCACTGGGGCCACTACCCATTTATGGCGCAGGCTTGGTTCACTGTAACGCAGGGTTGAGCTAGAGTGAGATGCATCATACCTAACCAGTATATTTCCATCTTTTACTCATAATCATGTGGCGAAACACCACCATTGCTATTACTATGTAGGGATATGTGTTTTTTTTTTTTTGTTGTTGTTGTTGTTACTTACAAAAAACCAAATGTGACCACCACAAGGTGCATTTTAGAACAAGAAAGCAAGAAAGTCCCATTTTTCTCACAAGCTAAATTCAGTTTGATCCACATACACATGCCATTTTATTAGGTACACATTGCTCATATTATGTTGAACCCTTTTTTTTTTTTATGAAAAGATACAACAAGGTGTTGGAATCGTTTCTCAGAAATGCTCATAATGTGTTTTCATGGCGTTCGCAGTAAATCTGGACACTGACATCTGAATGAATCAGGGAAGGCAGTGTTTTTCAAGTCCGTTACGGTCCAGTTGTGATTAGCCTGTCTGAATCGTAGCTCCAGTTTTTTGTCCTTGACTGACAGGGGAAACACCCGGTGTGGTCTTATGTTGCTGCTTTAAGGTTTGACATGTTGTGCGTTCAGCGATGCCACCGTTGCCTTCTGATTGTCTCAAACCTCTCTGCCCATTTCATACAACTATTACTTGTGGGATATGTTCTCGTTTTCTTGCTGCTCTCTGTAATCCGGAGCAACGTTTGTGTGTGAAAATCTCAGTAGAAACACTCACACCAGTTCAGCTGGCCACTGCATTTAGAAAGTCATTAATTTTCTCTTTCTTCCCGTTCCGATGCTCTGTTTGAACTCCAGCACATTGTCTGCACTCCAGCTAGATCCCTAAAGACAATTAGTTGCTGTCATTTGTTTGGCTGATTAACTATTTGTGCTAACAAGCAATTCAGCAAGAGTACCTAATGGTAATAATAATTAAAATGATGAAGTGACTAACCCCATTGATTTCCGCATAACCAGAAACAAAAGCAAAGAACTGCAGCGGAAATAGGAATGTAATGCAAACTAAAATGGATGAAAGTGAATCACAACCAAGTGCTAGTGGCTAATTATGATGTTCTGCATTGGATTCTTATGTGAGAATAACATCTAAACCATCTTAAGTATTCTGCAGAAAATTTGTGAGATCTGATAATCAATATGCTCAGTGACTAGGGTTAATATTATCAGTTGAAGGTAACAACTTCATTTCTCAGCAAGTTATGCTTTTTTATGCTGTCAAAGCGTAGAATGTAAAACTTTTATACCTTTCAAGATAAAAATCACAATGTTCTTCAGCTAACAGAGGATGAAAAATACACAAGACAAAATTTAATAAAAGCAGATAAAAAAAAAAAATTAGATCTTTAGCTGGCCTTTTAAAAGAAACCACTGAGTCTGCTGATCGCCGGGGAAGGGAGTTTCAGAGTCTTGGAGTTGCAGAAAAGAAATCTCTGTCTCCTTTAGTTTTCAGTTTTTTATGTGACACAATCACTAGGTCTTGGCTGCAGGACCTCAAGGCCCTGATGGTGGTAAAGGGACGTCATAGTTCAGAGATGTAGATTGGTTCTGTCTATGCAGAGTTTTCAAAGTCGAAACCAGGAAATTTAAATGCACTTAATAATAAACTTGGAGCTAATGAAGTTGGATTAGCAGGAGACACATGACAAAATTTTGAAGGTTTATTCTGGAGCCTAGCAGGAGCATTTTGTGCAAACTAAAACCAGTAAAAGGAGATTTTAGTTAGTATATTGCAGTAATCCAAACTGCAATATACTGCAGTAATCCAAACTGCAGTATAATGCAGTTTGGATTACTGCAAACTGCAATAATCCAAAGTATATTGCAGTAATCCAAACAATATACTTTGTATATTGTTTGGATTACTGCAATAATCCAAACAATATACAGTATATTGCAGTAATCCAAACAAGATGACTCGAAAGCATGAATTAAGATTTCCATCACAGGACAAGAGGTAATAGAAGTAAGTTTGGCAATGTTTCTTAAATGGTAGCAACAGGATCGAACCAGAGAACTGACATGATTTTCAAGAGTAGGATCTGAGGTTATTCTGAGATTTCTTACAGAATATTTAGCTACATAATCAAGAGATCCAAGGATCTGATTTTTCTGAAGTTATTTTTTTTTCTGGTGAAAAGACGATTACTTCTGTTTTTGTTCCCTTTCATTGAAGAAAACCGCCAGCTATCCAGCTTTTAATTGAATCAAGGCTTTATTAAAATATACAGTTTTGGAATTTCATTTAGAAAAAAATAAATATACAGCTGGATATGATCTGCATGAAAATGATGGGAGATATTCTTAAAAGATGGCATTATGGGGCCAGCATGTCCCCAGCATGTCCACTAACGGTCAGAAAAACAAATAAATATATTGTTTTGCTTCAGCTTTCACTAATTTTCATGCAAGGCGACCATATTGGAATTTAATATCAGGTTAGAAATCTCTGACTTTCCTTCTTGGACCTGTGACTTCATGGGGATTGTTCTGTTAATGTTTCCAACCTGAAAGTTAGAAACTGAAATTTCTGAGGAAAAATAAAATGCACAATTAAACCATATTCTTCGACAAATTTTGCATGAGAATGTTGTTTGACACAACACAGACAATTGTCAGAATGTTGGTACTGGGAAAACCTTCATTTCCTGTCATGGTATTTACTAAAAGAGGGGAAAGAAATCGAGGACCATTGATATAAACCATCAGCTTTTACCATTTTTGCTAAAATTTTATTTAATTAACTGGAAAATCAAAAATATCTTTGCGCTTGCCAATTGTGAACAGAGCTACGTGAAATATTGAACTGCCTTCGTCGTCGCAATAAAAGTATTTGGATCATTGCACTTGCAAATGACTGCCATGATTTGCCATAGCAAACATTAGAACTCTGCTTGGAAATTAATGTTTTGGACTTGCCTTGTCCTCTATGTGCACCTCTGATAAAGATCGTCATGACCGCAGCTTAAGGTGAGAGGTGGGGACAGTGCTGTGATTGAAGAGCCTGGGTCGGCACACCAAAGCCCTGATGGGTTCTGGATTGGGTTTAGATCAAGCCGAGTGGATTGCTTTAGATGAATTAATCTTTTTCTTGATTGGAAGAACGTTGCTGTTAATCAAGGGGGATCTGACATCATATTTTTATCTTTCAGGGGAAGACACAGTGGCAAAGGCCCTGCAGCAGTAAGTTAGAGCGCAATAACTGTCACAAGTTTACTCTAAAACACTTACGCTTCATATATGTTTACCATCAGATGTTGTTTTTCCACTGATTGTTCTCCTAGAGTCTGCATTTTGGTCAGAACCAGATGTCCATTAGGTGATTTTTATTCACAATGTTTCTGCTCTTTAGGTTATTTTCAATGGTGTATATGCAAATATGAGGATGGTCCATGTCTTGACTTCAGTGGTGGTAAGTTTTACTTCTCGTCTCTCAAATTTAAAGGCTATCTTTGTAATTCTTGTCTTGATTATTAGTGGATGCCTGAACAAAAGCAGCAAAGGTACAAATGAAAATCTATAGCACTCATTCTTACTGTAAATGACTAGTGTCAGCAAAACTGCTCCTTCTCTTTTACCACATAATGTTAGTTGAGAATGTCTACACTGCAGTAAACAACACTTAGAACAGCTTGTACCATAAGGAAGGCAGATCAATCATTTGGCTTCCAGCAGACGGGCTTGTTGAACTTGTTATTTCAAAGTGTACGCTCACATCGGCTCTCTGAGTGAGTAAGTCTTTCATATGGTGACCACTGACCGGCTCATCTGTTCACAGGGAACCAAGTGTGAGCTGAAAGTAAAAAATGGAGCTGTATATGAAGGAGTATTCAAGACATATGGTCCTGAGGTAAGGAAAGCTGATGTCTAATACCTTTTTAAAGATGCTGTGGTATTAGTGGCATCTGATGGTATCTAGATAGGAAATGGGTAGAGAGAGATGAAGGGGCAGCAAACGCCTGTAGTTCAGGAATTGGACTCCAGATGGTCAAGAACAACGAGGTCGCTGCATTTATATCCATCTATATTCCTTCTTATAATAACTAATTCAGTCACCGTCTCTGTAGCTGGAAAAATGTTTTAAGGTTAGGCAGAACATCATCTTGCCAGCGCTAAAATCAGCCTCACCCCCTGAGGTGGTTTCCATCTTATGTTTAAGAACAGAGAGGAATCTGACTCCTCACGCTTTCTCTTAAGGAAAAAATCAGTCTTTGGGGAAATATTTAATATATATAATAAACTTTATTGATTTGTTTCACACCATTTGCAAGACTGCACATGTAACTGAAGGTCCTGTATTTATGTTTCCAAAGTCTGACACCTTATAAAGCATTAAATAAAGAGCAAATGATTTTCAGTACAGAAATACGATAGTGGAAGTGTTGTGAAATATGCTATCAGGAGCTGTCCAGAAGACAGTTACTAACGCTCTCCACAAGGAGAAAAAGCCACAATAGGTCACTGCTATAGAAGATAGCTGTGTGCAAGGATGTGGAAAGTTGAGTGGAAGGACAAAATGTCTTAGAAAAATTGTGCACAATTAACAGCGAGGAAGGGATTGCGAAGTGAAAGGAGTTTTGGGGAGATTCAGAAGAGCCACCGCACACAGACGTATCAGGACATTTTTCTACATCTGTGTCATTCAGTTGTATCCAGAAGAGGTGACTGCTGTGATTAAAGCACCCAGAGCTTAATGCAGTATTGTGCAGTACATGGGCATACTTTTTAGTCTTGAGACTTTATTTTATTCATGTTGTGTAATATTCTTAATTTCTGAAAATGTCTTTTTATTAGCTGTAAGTGAGAATATTTGATTAAAAGACATAAATCAGCAGCTTGAATGCTGAATAGAATTACTGAAATCAATACATTTCTGTATTATTCTAATATAAAGAAATGCACCTCACTTTTTCATGTTTTTTTTTTTTTGCCTTTTCAGTTGGTGTTATTGCCTTTGACTTTATTTATGATTTTTATTAACCTGCCTGTCTCCTACAGTGCGACCTGGTGTTGGATGCAGCCCACAGAAAGAGCCCAGAGCCGAGTTTAGGCCCCAGGAAAGAAGATATTGTTGAGAGCATCATTTTTAAGGCTTCCGATGTTGTAGTGGTGACGTTCAAAGACGTGGATCCGAATTTTGCCAGAAAAGGTACCAGAGGCTTTTGTGTTGATTGAATTCACATCCATTATTAATCAAGCAGCAGACGATTAGGAGAGCTAATGATATTGTATTTGCCAAATGCTCAAAAAACAAAAAAACATGTAATTGGCCATCATTGCACATGTGCACTGTGTTGACTGTTTTCTGTCTTCACGGCCCTGAAGTGACTTTGTCATGAGTTACATCTTGTGTTTCTGACCGGCTGTGGCAAACCGATTTGATCTATTGATTTTTCTGAAGGTGGTTCAAGCGCAAGGAGGATACTGAAGGTTGAACGAGTCTGCTTCTTGATGTTTAACAATAAATTCATTAGATGTTTTTAATAAAAAAGCCAACGAACGTTATGTAAATACTGAACATTAGGGTAAATACGGTTGTCGGGTACAAACGGATAACAAAAGGAGAAGGAAAAGAACATTTTGATTAAAAGTTTTGAGACATTTGATGAAGATCTTGCATGTTGGTCAGGAAACTGTTAGTATTTTCGTTCTTCATTCTGTCTGTCCGTCCATCCTCTGACTCTCTCATTTGTGTGTCTCTTCTTTCCAATGGTCTAGTCTCTTCTGACACAGGTAATAAAGAACTTTTATTTTCTCAGATTTTTTTTTTTTACTTTTACATGAATATACACACTTGGATCAGAATATGGAAGCATATTTCTGCATAGTTTGGGTACATGCTATTACTAGTTTCTGCTGATCAGGAATCTGATGCATGTCATTCTTTAACACCTTGTGTTGCCTTTAGTTTGGATGTTGCTTTTAGTGGTAAAAGGGCCCTTTAAAGTGACTATTTGGCCACATGCTTGTATTTAGGTTTACTGGTGAGAGGGAGAATGTGTACGGGATGCTGTACATAGTGAAATTATTTAATGTAAATAAATCATTTTGCTTTAAAATTTAGTGGCATGTATGTTGTGGATGTTATTTTCATCTGCAGCACGATTGTTAAAGTTGGCACTCTTCTTCAGCACTTTATTTTAAGCTGACCAGTGCAGAGCTTAGGTTGAAAACACACAGTGTGATTGCATTGAAAGCAACAGATTTTCAACCTATGTTCAGCTCTTTATTTTGTTTCTGATTATTTTTTTTATTTGAAGAAATGCAACCTTGCTTGAATGTGTGATTTGTCTTCAACCTGAAGATTATGTAATTAACTACAGTCTAAATTGTCTGCATGTTTCTCGACACTCCTCACATTCTCTATTTGCAACTTATGGTCTTCATTACTTTTAAAAAAAAGTATTCACACCTCATGACTGTTTTCACATTTTCACAGTGAATTTTATTTAGATTATATGTGATAGGCCAACAAAAGTAACACACTGCTGGAAAGTGGAAGGAAAATGGTTTTCACAATGTTTTACAATCAGGAATCTCTGGAAAGTGGCATGTATTAAGATTTTCTCCATGAATATTTCACTCCATCCGTATTCCCATCAACTCTGACCAGCTTTGCTGTTGCTGCTGAAGAACAGCATCCCCACAGCATGATGCTTTCACTACCATGTTTCACTACAAAGTATATTCCGGGTGACATGCTGTGCTCTCATCAGCCCGAAGCACTTTCTTCATCCTGTTTGCTGTGTCTCTGATGTGGCTTTTAAACCCATGAGTCATTTTCATTCCTCTTCACAATGATTCACCACTTTATTTTGGTCTGTCGGATAAACACCCAATAAAATAAATTTAAGTTTGTGGCTTTAACATGAAAAAAATGTAAAAGTTCAAGAGGCATGAATACTTTTACAAGGTATTGTATATTTGATGCACAATAAAATTATGTGAGCAATGCATAATGTAGTACAGCCCAAGCCCGTTGGCCCATTGTGTGCACATTATTTGCCTCTAATTTTGCATTCATCAGAAGTTTTTGGATTGTTTTTAAATAATGTTGAGTTGGGAGATCAAAGCTTAATTTATGGGAAGTCAGGTGATCAATATGCTTTATGTGAACAATTTATTTGTCTCTGATTGGAGAATAAGAATATAGGGCCAGACTTGGGCTAACAAAAGACTAGCTTTCCTTTCAAACATATTTTGTCTTTGAGCATGGTTGTCTTGAATGTTACTGGGCTGTAATAATAAGGTCAAGCAGTGCTGATGTACTGAGTTAATTGAATTTTCATTTATGTTATTAATAAGCTAACATTTTGCTATAATAATGGCCTACACAGCGAGATAAGACACACTGGGCTCCTTTTGCATGAATGAATGCATCAGTGTTGCATGTCATGGAGGACATCAGCATGTGGTTTGTGAAGCTCAGCTAGCTTTTAGGTTCTCATCTCTCTTTGACAAACACAGATATTCCCTGTCAGGCTCACTTTTTGAATTTAATTACTGTAATAAACATTTTGATGATATTCTAATTTTTTTGGATAATTTTTTTTTATCCCAATGCCCGTTTGTGTTGCTGTGTGAGGGATTATGACTGAGGCGCTAAAGACATGAACACTTTCCTGCTTATACAACATGAATGCAGCTATGTGATTGTACACTGTCATGAACTTTGCACTCTGTAGGGCTGCTGAGAACAATAAGGAAAACTAGATAGACCACTCATGTTATTTACCAGAGCTATTGATTTTCTATAGTAATCTAATTTAGTAGTTCAACATTATGACAATGAGATGAACTGCAAATCCAACTTGTATTTCAGAGCTATTGTGTGTGTGTGTGTGATATTCCACATGCATTATTATGTGATCTTTTTGTGATGTAGACAATTTCACAGATGCAGCAGTGAGCGGTCGAATTAATGGTGAACATAAGGAGAAAGATCTGGAGCCGTGGGACGGAGGAGACACTCACAACTCTGACAGCCTCGAGTCCCTGGACACAGATGTGGTGAGATCAATCACGCAAGCGCATCAGACACTTTGATGTCAGCTTGTCATAAATGGGGTAGCTTTCACACAGGAATGAAAACGGTTGTCCTTTGTTAAAAAGCTTAGATGACGAATTTGCCTCGCTTTCTTACTTTGTTTCTACAATCAGTCAAACGGATGGGACCCAAACGACATGTTCAAGTACAATGAGGAGAAGTATGGAGTGTTGTCTACATATGACAGCAGCCTGTCCACATATACGTAAGCAGCATTCTGTTTTTCATTTTTACTGTCTGTGTTAATTACATTAAAATTTCTTAGCATCATCATCATATAAAATTGACTTTTTTGAGCTTTATATCATGTTAAAATGTAATTTCATCATCAAAATCATACATGGAGTGTTGCTTTAGTCATTTTGGCAGCCATTTTGTGGTGGTTAAATGCTTGCGCTCACAAAGCGCTGCCTATTTCTACAAAGCTCGAGCTGAACTTCTGCCTCACAAAGCATTCCTTCCCCGCGCCTCCCCCACTCAGCTCCTCCAGACTAGCAGCAGCAGAAATTGGAAAACACCTTATGGAACTGCATGCTTGCTAAGTTTATTATACAAACTACTTCTCAGTTGTAAAACTGCACCATGAATGAACATTGTTGTGTTGATGTGCGGTAGACGATGTTTCAGAAAGAATAGGAGATTCTTAAAGAGACAGGCGTCAAATTGAGAAGCTAAATTTCTTTTATATTATGTTTGATATGTACAGCATTTTCATAACAACTGAAAATGTTACTATGTTCCTGGAAAATGCATAATACCGCTTGTTTAAACCAGTCTTTATGTAATAGATCTGCTGGTCATATGTTTATGAAGTTTTGACCCATTACCTAAGGAGACTCGCGCTCAGTTTATCATTTTTGTGATTAGACAAAAACAAAAACTTAAAAGTCTCACCTTGTTTAGTGAGTCTTTGTCCTTTTGGACGTCGTTCTGCAGGGTCCCCTTGGAGCGTGACGACTCGGAGGAGTTTCTGAAGAGGGAAGCTCGTGCTGCCCAGCTGGCAGAGGAGATAGAGGCCAGCGCCACATATAAAGCTCGGGTGGCCCTCGAAAACGACGAGCGCACAGAGGAGGAGAAATACACGGCTGTGGTGCGAGGGGAAAGGGAGACTCCCACGCTCAGCAGGTGAAATGAGGATACACACATCAAGAACTTTGCTGTCTTCTGTTAATTGCAGTTAGCAAATATTAGTTTGCACCAAACTCAGGTGAACATTCTGTGTTGTTCACTGACTCCCACAAATATTCATCAATATATTTGATGTATATTTTAATGATGGAGCTTAACAAAATTAAATGTTTGTTGCCGTTTCATAACTGATTACTGTATGAACTGTCAGAAATGTGTAACACAAATAAACTTGACTTTTAGGAAACAGAAAATTCCAAGATTATTATAGTGTTTAACTGATCCTCATTTTGTGTTTGTGTGTCTATTTAGAGAGAACAAGTACATTCCTCCGGGTCAGAGGAACAGGGAAGCGATGTCATGGGGTGCAGGACGGCAGAATTCACCTCGACTGGGTCAGAGCTCAGCAGGAGCCTCAGCTTCTCGACCAGGACCTCATGACTACAGTCCCAACACCGGCCCGGACCAGAGGGTGGTGAACGGAGGTATGTTAGCCAATCAGTGATAGATGACTCAGAGTACACAGAATACTTTTAAGTTATCAAGCAATCTCGTTCCAACTTAATTCTGACGTAGCAGTGGGAGCCAAGGGAGCAGGATTGCAGCTCTGAAATGAACCAGAAATGAGTTCAAATGAACTCCACTTTTGGGAGTTCAGCCAATCAGCAGCAAGTAAAATGAATTTCCCTCCTGGATTGGCTGCTTTGCAAATGTCCGCCAATAGCGTGTCAAGTAGCAATGTGTATTTTAAGTTCTCTAGCTACAGTTTAAAAAAAAAAAAGTATATTTTAGATATGCTCTACAAAAAAAGAGTTTTCAGCAAATAATTTGGAGTTGCGTTTCACAGAGAAATCTACAAATACTTACTTAAAAGCAAGTAGGCTGGTGTCTGCCTTAAATCATATATATAGCAAAAAATATAAACAGTATTTTTTGCCAGTTTCCACTGGAGGGAACTTTCCAGAACAGGGTTGTTTTCTGGGGTGATTGGCCTTTTTCACAAAACATTTCCATCATAAACCCACAAAGATGAGCCACCTCTGAGCTCCGCCTGGACATTAATAATTCACAACGAATGTACTTCATCTGTAATTAGCCCACATTGTCCTCTTGATGCTCCAACACATGATGATATTTGGGATCGTAGTTACTCTTATCTAAATGCAGTGTGGTACACTGTATAATTAGCATGTAAAGATTGGATGCTTTGCACTTTAATTATAAAAATTAACCTTTTATAACATTGAAAGTTGCTGTGATGACAAACTCATGATAGTTTGCAGGTCTAAAGGTGATTATCTAATGTTAAGTAGTTTTGCCCTCTAATGAGTCGAGGAAAAACTCTGAGTGCTTTTTAAAATACTGCCAGGACTTTAAGCCAGGAACTGACTCCTCTTTTACTAGCACATGATGAAATGTCACTATGACCTGACCAAGATTTAATTTAGTTTTTTCAGATAAAAGTTTTGCATGTTTTTGTTTGTATAGAAAGAGTGAAAATTTCCCATTTCATCTTGTGAACTGAATGTCTGGAATATTTTATTTGTTCGCTCAGTTAAAAATTATTTTCTGCTTTTTATTATTTGCTCCTGTTTAAATCAAACTTCCTGTTTTGCTGCTATGTTTATTAACTCTTCTCCTTCCTGTTGCTGCTGCACATTTGTGTTTTCTCCTACTCTTTGTTATCCTTGATCATTTGTCCTTGCCTTTTTTAGGTTCATCCCATTGGCCCTCACCCTGTCCGTCTCCCTCCTCTCGTCCTCCCTCCCGTTACCAGTCTGGCCCCTCCTACTTGCCTCCCCGGGCAACCACGCCCACCAGGCCACCCTCCAGGCCCCCCTCTCGGCCTTCCAGACCTCCCTCTCATTCATCTCACCCCTCCTATCCCTCCTCTTCATCCTCCTTTTCTCAACATGGCCCCACATCACCAGCCTCCACTCTGCCCAAACGCATGTCCTCAGAAGGTATCCACATAGGTTGAGCCCACCTGGGCAAAGGCATGAGATGGAGATTGAGAGGCCGACCTTGGCGTTGAAATGAATTTGAATTGTAAAAGTTGTAAAAACGTTTCCTAAAGCTTGAAAAAAAAAAATTCTTCCATGGATAAATTTGCCCAGGTGTTTTGTGGAACAGAAACATCTGGAAATTGCTTCTTCTGATTTGGGGTCTGACCTTAAACGCCCATTTTAATGGCAAGAATTTGGTTGTGATTCCTTATCAGTGTGTGAGGCAATTTCACCTCGGCATGTGGGTGCATCAAGGTCTGTGTGTGTGTGTGTGCTGTTTTTTCCGCGTCTCTGTTGTTTTAACCACATAAAGAGAAAATGTGAGTGAGGCACCAAGTTTTTACAGTAACCTGAGTACGTCTGTTTCATAGTTATTAACTTAAATGTGGCTCCGCAGTATCTGTCCAAAACCAAGCAAGTCCTCCATCATTTTAGCAGTCAGATCTCTAACTGTGGCGCATTTCAAGTCGTCATCCCTCTAGTTTTTCTTCCTTCTGTGATTCAGTGTTGAGTTTATGTCTGGTTCACTTGGCAAGACGAAACTCTTTAATTTGGTTGGTAATGCTGGAAAAAACGAAAACAACTTATGATGCTGAAAAACACCTGCTCTGAAAGAACGGTGCTGCTCTAAAGTATTCATACCCGCTGAACTGGTTGTGTTACAATCGCAAACTTAATTGTATTTTATTGATATGCATACATCAACCCCCTCGGCTCCCCAAAAAAATATCTGAAAAGTGTGGCGTACGTTTGTATTCAGCCTAGTCTGAGTCGATACTGCTGCCATACCCTGAACCCGTATCGTAACATTTTCCTATTGTTTCAGGGTATGAATAAATTTGCTAGGCACTGCATATGTTTATGCAAACTTTGTCCATCTTTTCCCTGAACATATGATTGATCCTGAGGATGAACAGTGAAACAGTTCAGGAACTGATATTTTATAATATCTTGGTCCAGTTAACTGCACAGCTTTGTTCACATCTTCTTATCCATGGATTTGTTTGGTTTCCATTGAATTAAATGAAGTTCTTCTGTCTTTCTACCTCTGCTCCTTTCCACTGATTTATTTTCTCATCTCCCACTTCACATATTTGGCCTTTGAAAGGCTTGATGTGTTGATTTTGTCACATGAAACTTTGTTCTTTACTAACATGCATGTCCTTTTTGTTTGATGTGATATTTACATCTGGGTTCACATTGACACATATGAGTTTGTATTTACTGCGTGTTTGACTATTTACGGGACCTTTGTTCGCAGGTCCTCCGAGGATGTCTCCTAAATCCCAGCGAACGCCTCGTGCTCACAGAGTGCCGCCGTCGCGGATCAGCTCGGTCTCCACCGCAGTGGACTTGGGTTCCCATAATCCACCCGGAGATGTTTCGGCAACGCCTCCAGCCAGGAGTAACTCCTCTGGAGGAACCTGGTCTTCAGTAGTCAGTGGAGGTAGAGTGTTTTTCTTTACTTGTAGAGATTGTTTGGATATCTTGATTCTAAGGCTGTTACGTTATCCTTATGCTTGGAGTAATTTTATGTTTTTTTTTTTTTGTCTGTCCTCAGCTCACAGACCTCGATCCCCGCGACAGAACAATGTGGGCCGTGCCTCCCCCGGCTCTTCCTCACTCTCCTCGCCCCAGGCAGGAACGGCTCCTATAGAAACTGTTACAACGCTGACGTCAGCTTCCTCGCCTACTGCTGCTAGCCCCGCCCCCAACATGGTCGCCTCTCCATCAGGGGATGGTGAGATTAAATTTCAAAGACAAAGTTTGAAACATTTAATTCAAAGTTGAGAGCATAATTACACCCGGAAGCAACCAGCAACCTTGACCAACTTCTCAGTTGCTTGAAAATGAGTTCATGTAGGGTTTGTTGGCAGGGCCGGGTGTAGAAGGATTAGGGCCCCTGGGCTGGAGCCAGGTTTGGTGTGTGTGTAGTTTTTAACTATTCTCATTACAGAACATTAGTAGATAGGTCTGAATTGGTTAGTTTAAAACAAATGTTGGTCAAAAAATCATTTTGTTTTAAATTAATGCAAATCCAACAATATCAAAACACCACAGCTGAAATGAGCCTATGAGTTTAAAATGAGATGCAGTTTTTGTAAAACATGCATTCGGCAAAAAAAATAAATAAATAAAGAACTCCCTCCTAACTTTGGGTGCTTGGTCACTGCTCCTGTAGGCCCGTTTTAAAATCTGGCTCAGGTTGTTGGAGTAAAGGGGGTTGATGACAGATGCACACCACACTTTTCAGATTATTACTTTTTTAGTGTGTGAAAAGTTCAACAAGTATAAATATTTGGACAAACTTTCTCTCCTGTGTTTTTTAATCTTTATAGGTAAAGAATGTCGTATCCAGGAGACGAGACAGTCGTCTCCCTCAGCAAATAATGAGAACATTAAGTCTTTGGATAACTCCCCTAGCATCTCAAGACCAGTCTGTAAAGGTACTTTATTGTTATTAGGCATGTGTTTCATTGATGTTTTTATATATTGAAAGAAATGTATTTTCTGATTATTGACGTAACCTGACTCCATGTCTCTCTAGGACCTCCTTCTATGGCCCCTGACCACAGAAAACAAATAGATAATTTAAAGAAATTTAGTGTAGATTTTAGAGTAAGTATCCTTGTTAAACCCAACAAAAACCTGGTTTAAAGTCGCTTAACCAGATTGCTTAATGAAAATCTATTGCACCTGTTTCAGTTGCAGTCCAGTTCCAGTCCAGACCCCGCCTTTGACCAGATGACCAAGCCAGTCAGAGACTCATCAGACAAGCCTAAAGAACTTTCCCCGGACAAGGCCGCCGCAACGGGTCGAGACGGCGCCGAGGACGGCACTGCAGGGCTGGCTGCTGGCGGCTCCGGAGCCGCGCCTGCGTCATCCGCCAGTAAACCTGGCAGCCCTGCAGCACCGTCTCCATCTTCCGTAGAGCAGAAGAGAGGAGGGCAGGATGTGACATCACAAGGAGTTCAGACGACTGCCATGTCCACGCTGAGTGGACCCAAGCATGAAGAGAAGGAGGAGAAGAAGGAGGCGGTACAAGAGTGAGTGGACCGGATCGATTGATTGAATTAATTGTGAAGAATCGATTATTGAAACAATTGTCAACTGATTTAGTGATCGATTAATTGTTACCGACTCTAAAAAGGCATTCAAAGCAGAAATTAAATCAGAAATGTACAAAAATACATACATTTTGTACTTAAGATGAAAAACCTTCTTAGTCTGTAAATATCTTTTACCCAGGACATATGATTGTAGTTTTAGCTTCACCTGATTCAGATTACTTAAAAAAATATCCTATTAAGCACCTTTTGCTATCCAAATATTAATCAGTTAAATTAACTGGTCAGCAGACAAGATGTTTCCATTACGTTTGATGTATTTTTGCTATGCAGAAGGAAACAAACATCTTTGACCTGACTGATCCTTCAACATTTTGTTTGTTTTTCTGCAGTCAAGTAAGAAAATCAACCCTGAACCCGAATGCTAACGAATTCAAACCCAGGTTTAATACACAGGTCAGTATGTCTGTATGTAGCAAAGTCACCCAGTGAGTCCAGAAAAAGCATCACAAACTGATTTAATTCTTCTGTTTTTCATCTGTTCTTTTTCTTCAGCCTAAGCCAGCCAACACCCCGACGCCTCCTCGGCCTCAGGGTCAGCCCAGCCCCTCCATCGTGGTTCAGCAGCCGCCGGCGGTCTACGGCTGCTTCCCTCAGATGTATCCGCTGACGCCAGTCAGCCCTGGCGTTCAGGTGAGATGCACACCTGCATGCTAGAACTGTTGGATCTGCTTTCATTAACTATAAATAAAAGTTATCTTAAGAGTTGTCAACAGGTGCAGGTCATTTCGCTCTTTAGCCATAGTTACTCTGACAACCAACATCTCAATTATTTCCTTTGTTTTGCTCAGATCCTGCAGTAATAAAATGAGATTATATGACTTCAGTAAGTAATATCTACCAGCAGGAGATCATTTCTCAAAATCTGTCATATTTTATAGGAATGAACTGATTCAAATGGAGATCAGAACCACGCTAAATGGTAATACAGTGTGGTGCAAAATTTTAAATTGATTTTGTGGAATAGAATTTAATCATGTGTGAGATTTTAGCATTTTTATTGCAGCTTGTCTTGAATCTTAATTTCAATGGAAAATTTGTTAGTTTGCCACCGTTTTAGTTCATTGTTCTGAAGCAGGGAGGAGTAAAATGGGAGTATTTAAGTACAAGCTGACCAGAGGGGCAAATTGTAGAAATAAATCACAGTTTAATAAGAGGATTTACATAAATTTAACAAAAAAACTCCCCTTTGAAGTTTGTGTGCCTGTGAATCATCGATGACACACACAGATAGGTTTTGATGTTAACTTCAGGTACAAAAAAACGTCAGAAACGTGTAAAAAAAAATGTTGCAATTTTGTAATATATTTGTACAAATAGAGTAAAATAAGTGTCGGGGTTCTTAAACACTTTTCAGTGTTTGTTATATGTAATGTCTTCTATCCTGTGTTGCTTTAAGAAAAACTTGGTGATCCAACATCAGACGAGTACAAACAATAACAACTAAAGAGTGGTTCTTTTTCCCTTTTCTCCCCCTCCTCTTCCTCCTCTTCCTCTCTCTCTCTCTCTTTCTCTCGCTCCATTAGAAAAGCATAATATGGAAGGTTTGTGGATTTTTCTAAGATTTCTACTTTTTTCAACCCTTGTTTTTGTTCATTTTATTTAAGCCCAATCTGTACTTAGTTAATTTTGCTTGCTTGTTGAATTAATGCCATCAGATGTTGGTTTGCCAACTTCTTATTGCAATTCCTTTGAGCCGCCATCACAGATGGACAGTTAACATCATCCTCTTTCTGTTGGTTTATTCTGTTAACAACAAACCCAAAACAAGAAGGTTCTCAAGCTTCTTTTTTTGCGGCGCTGCACCTTACGACAGGAATGCATGTTGTATATTGTTTAGAAATAATAGCGTATAGGCTAGCATAACTGTGACACAGTTTTATAATAGAAAATGCATGTGACCAAAGGTAAGAGAGATGCATTTTTAAATGTTGAGGGGATATTTCCAAGCAGGAAAACGGGTTTTACAAACCTTTACATTTTAATTCAAAAATTATTTATTTAGATTAACTTCTATTTTACATTTACTAAAAAACATTAAGTATAAACTTTTGTTTTTCTTCTCCAATCGCCTCCCTCCTTCCAGTCTCCAGCCGTGTACCAGGTCCAAATGCCTCACATGGCAGTGAGCCAGTCAAAACCTTACAGACCAGGTAAAGGTGAGACTAATCCCTGCTTTCTTTGCTGTTCCCTTTTTTTTTTTTTAACCACTTCCTGCTCTTACAAATTTGTTGTATAATGCAAGTGTCAGTCTGTTTGTTTCATTAATTTGTGTCTCCAGCCAACATTATCTAAACATTATGAAATGTGCATTTTCCGCTTTTTAAATAACAGATTTTTTTCCCTAACACATGGAAACGGTTGAGCAACTTCTGACATTTTTACTTCAGTTATTAGTATATTTTTGTTTACACTGGACCTTTAGTAATTGATTAAGGTTATTTTTTCTTGAGTATTTCTAAAATGTTTCCTCATAATTTTTAAAGCATTAACAGTAAAATCCTACAATAGGAAATTAGGATGTCTTCACACCTGATAGTCTGGTGGACTCAGGGACCAAAATTTCAACATTTGTTAAATTTTCACCTGGTGTGGTTTGCTTTCACACTGCACTGTGTCAAACTAATTGAAAAATCTGTTCACCTCCTTCACCTGTGGTGGCGCTGCACCAAAACTAATGAGGGAAATGACACAAAAAGAAGACAGGAGTGCCACTTCTTTCACAGAATGTAACAAAAATGGAGTGGTGTCAGATTTTAGTAGTTGTAGGATTTCTCCTTTGTTTTTGTCAAAAGACCACAAGCCATTTCTCCCTCTAGCTTTAGACTTGCACATTTGTTTTGGATGTATTTACCCAGAATGCCCTTCGCTGTAGTCCGCTTCCTGCCTTTGTAGCGGACTCCATTCTGCTTGGCATTCACATATTAATTCGAACCGCACCAGAGTTCACTTCAACTGAACAGAGACTGAAGGTTTTTAAGTTGACCAGAATTCACTTTTTTGGTCTGTGTGTCAGAGTTTGATTGCACATTCACGTCTCCCCAAATTAACTAGAGTTTTATTAAAACGAACTAAACAAGACTGGTCCCCACATGCTACTAACACTCTGACTCTACTAAACTATGATCAATAAAAACATTTATTTTTTGTTTAACTTGACTTGGTTTGTAGGTCAATAATCTTTCTCTCCATATAATCTACTAACATGAATTGTTAGTACCCAACATGCCCCAGCAGAGGTCTGACCAGCACCACCCGCCCGGCACGCCCACCATGATGCACCCAGCGACCGCAGCAGGACCACCTATCGTAGCACCGAACCCCGCGTACTCAGCGCAGTACTTCACCTGCAGCCCGCAGCAGTTCACCAGCCAGCCGCTCGTTCAGCAGATGACACACTACCAGTCACAGGTACAGACTCGCACACCGAGCAGCTTTTAGAGGAGGGTCTTTTCAGGGCGTCGGCCGCCATTCATCACCGCTAACACTCATCCCCCAGGCGCAGCATGTGTTCAGTCCAGTCATGCAGAGCAGCGCCAGGATGATGGGCCCTCCTACGCATGGCCAGCCCAGCCTTGTCTCTTCTTCTACTACGCAGTACCCAGAGCAGACACACACCATGTATGGTGAGTAGCAGCTGTCAGTCTTGATATGAGCTCACTGGTAAATAGGCATGGGCTGGTACAAAATGATGACGTATGATTACCTTAGGTAAAAATGTCACACTCAAAATATGTAGTTTTGCATTTTCTTTATCATGCTTTGATGTGAATGCACTAGCGATATTTTTGGGTTGATTTTCACCCTTTGACATGACCTAAATTACGGGTGTCTTCAGTCAGAAGCTTTCTCAAATTCAATGTAGCACAGACCTCTACAGGAAATCTTTCCTGCCAGCAGCCATTATTATCTACAATAACTTTTTGAAGAATTTGAATCAACATGAGTTATGACAGAATTTTGACCCGTTTCTGCCAGGCTGCTCTAACAGAACAATTAAGATTAACGTGAATTTAACCTTAACCTCTCCATAATCTCTATAGTCTGTCAACTTTAATTGTTCTTAGAAGTTGTTTTAGATCACAATGTGATGCTGAAATTTCATTCCTCTAGGATTCACATTTATACTTGCATATCACAAACAAATAAAGCTATACTAATAGGACAACTGTGTTTCCACTGCTTTAATCAGGTTGTTCTCTGCGACGACTGTCCTTTTTTTATTGACCTAATATATTATGTTGGGAGTTTTTTGTGTTTTTTTTGTAATTATTTTTTTATTTAGAAAGACAGATTTCCATCCCATTCATTAATTACAGCTTTACCCATTTAAGGTTGTACATAAGGATAGAAGCAGAGAGTCCAAGTGATTTTGTCCTTACTGCCTTTCTGGTTTTTTCTTTTACAGACTATTACTAATTTTAGTTGCGAACGATAACAAAAATGAACAGAACAAAAATGGGGATTGCACTACCACAAGAACATAAAGGGGCAGGACACATAATTCACAAGAACAATCAAATGAAGTCAGATCTAGTTGGTTTTACATACTCAGTCCATTTGGTCCAGATCTTATAAAATTTTCCTTTTTCAACTTGGAGGGAAAAAGAAATCTTTTCCATAGCATAAATCCGGTTGACAAATTCGATAGAGGGTGGATCTGGTTTTAGCTATTTCCTTGTGATTGCTTTCTTACTGGCTGCTAGTAGTATAGCCAGCAGTTTTTGTCTTTGTGTCCAATTTTAGGTTGCCCAAGTACAACGTTTCACATTTGAATGGAATATTTACATTGAATACATTTTCATTATGTATGTGAAACTCTTCCCAATATGGTTTTATGACCTGGCAGTCCCACAAAACAGTCCCTTAGAACCACAAAGTCTCCAGCAGGCGCCCCTTTTCTTTGATATCGTCTCTGAATGGGTGTAACAAAAAATCGTGCAATGTTTTTCCCTCAAAACTCCTGCCATGTGTTTGATCCGGTCGAGACCCACTGCAGTTGACATATTTCCTCCCAGCCTCCTTGTGAGATTATTTCCTTTTCCCATTTCCTCTTTGTGTGGAAAGTTCAACTGCTGTGGAAGGATAGTCATCCTTCCACAGCGGCGACGCACAACACCCCTGTCTCGTTCCTCTTTCCAAAGTGGATGAATTGGTCAAATCTCCATTCATTTTAATTCTAGCCGTTGATTTAGTATATAACAATTTAAATGTGTCAGTTATCACTGTATGAAATCCAAGTGTTTTATAGTAATTTTGAAAGCAGTTTTTGATTTTCTCCGGATTAGTTTCTATTTCCTTTGTTACATTGTTTCTTATTTTATGTATAATTCTGCAGGCCCACCTACCTCATAGTATTGCTCTTTTATAAAAATAAGCTCTTTTTGGGTTTTCTGAGTATTTATTTATTTCATCTATTTATTTTTTTAGTTTTATAATCTTATGTTTGGTGTTGCCATCTTTGGGAAACTTCTCTCTCTGCTCTCTGTAATCTTTTCAAATCCTCTTCTAATTCCTGGAGTTTGTGTTTTCTGATTTTCTTCTCATATGAGGTTATGGATATAATTTTACCCCTAATCACTGCTTTTAATGCCTCCTAGACTTTAGGAGGTGTCACTTCCTCATTATTGTTGTTTTCTAAATATAAATTAATTTCACGTTTTAATTTATCTCTAATGACCGATTTGTTCAAGATGTTAGAGTTCAGTCTCCACAGAGTGGACCTCCTCTTATTATTCAGACAGATTGAGATGTAAATGGGACCATGATCTGAAAGAGTATTAGGTCCTATTTCACAGCTGTCTACCCTACAAAGGTCTCCCTTTAACATACAGAAGTAATCTATGCGGGAGTAGACGTTGTGAGCGTGTGAGTAGTGTGAGTAATCTCGACTCTTCGGGTTTCTTTCTCTCCAAACGTCCACGACCCCCACCTCACTCATCCAGGTATTTAATCTTCTGCTAATGTTTTTTTGCGTTGGGTTTCTCATTTGATGAGTCAATTTTTGGATTTAATCGGACATTAAAATCTCCGCCACATATTAAAATCCCGTGACTTTTTGTTGGTATTTTATCGACTATTTGTTTATAAAAGGGCCAGTCACTTCCAGGAGGAATATACACGTTAAGGAGAGTTATCACGATTCCTTCTACTTTGCCTGTAACCATAACAAATCTGCCTTCATTGTCGTTATATTCTGAAATGTGCTCATAATTTACAGCCTTGGATATGAGGGTCGCCACTCCTCTCCGCCTCCCTGATCTGTGTGAAGAGAAGTAAACATGTTTAAATCCTTGTTTATTTAATTTGGCATGTTCTGAGTTGTTGAGGTGCGTGTCTTGCAAAAAAGCGATTTTATCTTTCTTTAATTTACGTTGGGAGTTTTTATTGGATTTTAGATTCTGAGTCGGTGTTGACAAAAAGAAGACTAAATATATATAAATTGTTTGCATGCAGAAAAATGACAGGAATCACAAGTACAAACAAGTTTATATGAAAAGCACATTCAGCTCAAGAGCTCCTCACAGACGCAGGTGGAGACACTCTATTTCCACCTTTCACTTGAAATTAATCAAATACACTATCCAAATCCAAAACACTCATGCAGAGAAATGGTGACTAGCCTCATGCTGATATTTGTTTCTTTAATTCTAGATACTAGCAGCAGCATTTTAATTTCATAAACTTCACCTTAAATTTTGTAAATAGTGACATGTCGTCTGCTCTGGCTGCCGGCGATTTGCATGTCGGGTAACATTCTTCCTCCATGTTGTCTTCTGTATTTCTGGCAGACGAAGTATTCCCAGATAGAGGGCAGGTTGGGAGTTTGGGGGACTTGCTTGAATTTGCAGAGCTAGCAGATGTGCAGAAGTCATGTGAATGTTGGGATTTGACCTGCACTTCATCTCTGACCAGACAAATCAAACTCTTATTCTGCAAGACCAGTATGATGGAAAACTTTAGTGGTTTCGAAACTTCTCTTAATACCATTCCTCGTGTTAAGTCGGTCATTGCTTTTAAATTGTTTTATAATTTGTCTTAAACCTCTGCATATGTTTTAATTTGTTTTACTTTTGTGCAACCAGGTCGTTGTGTGTTGCAGATTTCTTCCCATGTCCCTCTTGGAACTAAAATCTAGATCTCAATGGGGTTTCACCTGGTTAAATAAAGGAAATAATAAAAATAAAATAATTAATGTTCTGTTTTGTTGCACTGAGAGGCAACAAGAAGTGTTGATTCTGTTCTCTTGCTGCTTCAGTGTCTCCAGGGCCGATGCCTCAGCAGTACGCTCACCCCAGTGCCACCCTGCACCCTCACCCGCAGCCCCCGCAGCCCTCTGCCACCCCTACAGGCCAAGCCCAGCAGGGTGGCCCTCCTCAGCACGGGGGCCCGCCGAGCCACCCTGCAGCCAGCCCGGTCCAGCATCAACAGCACCAGCAGGCAGCAGCAGGTGATCGTCTCTCCTAACGAACAGCTGAGTCGGTTTACACTGTGTTCACACCGCTGATGTGTTTCGCAGCAGCGGCAGCAGCGCAGGCCCTGCATCTGTCCAACGCGCCGCCCCAGCAGCAGATCTACTCAGCCTTGGCCCCGACGCCTCCCTCCATGACGCCCAACCCTCAGTCCCCCCAGGCGTCGTTCCCCTCCGCCCAGCAGACCGTCTACATCCACCCTCAGCAGGTGCAGCATGGCTACAACCCCAACCACATGGCCCACGTGCAGCAGGTGGGTCACCGGGGCGACCCGGGTCAGAACCGGCAGCTTTTCCAGCTTCTGGTGGATGTAGTGCTGATTTTACTGGAAACCTTAATGGAGGATGTTTTTTATGTTTCTCTGACAAACTAACACATGTTCCTCCCTCATGGATCAACTGGTTGCCTCCTTTAGTTGTCACTTAATTTTTCCTGTCATTTTTCCTCTTCTACTTTTCTGTCTCCCATCTTTCTTCCTTTTCTGTCTCTCTCTTTTTCTTTTTCTCTTTCTTTTGCTATTTTTAATTTCTCTTTCTTACTCTTTTTTTCTCACAATTTTTTCTCCTCTGTCCTTTTCTTTCTTTTGCTCTTGCTCTCTTTCTCTTCCTCACTCTTTACGTCTCCTTTCCTTGCTCTCTCTTTTTCTGTTTATTTCTTTTGCTCTCTCTTGCTCTCTTTTTCTTTCAGCTGAGTGTTTTTCCCTTGAGGCTTTGAGCTGGCTGTAATAAAAACCCCGTTTAGCAGTGACATTGTTCAGCATAACTTCACTCCAGCCAGGTTTATAAATACTGGCTTCATTCTGCTCTCTGTTAGCTGTAATTAAATTGGTTTTCGTCGACCAATCGTGTATTTCCTATTGATTTTTGTCACCTCTCTGCTTCCAGCAGGCAGCAGCTCTAATCGCTGCCACCCTGAAGCGTCAGCTGTCAGTCCCCTCATTGTTCTCTCTCTCTGTGTCTCTCTCTCTTCACCTCAGGCCCATATGCAGTCCGGTATCGTGCAATCTCACCATCCGGCCCCTACCCACCCTCCAATGATGCTGATGGCCACACAAGGTCCTCCAGGGGGTCCCCAGACAGCCCTGAACCCCATCCCGGTGTCTTCTACTACACATTTCTCCTACTTGGCGCATGCACAAGGTAAATTCATCAACCTGCTAACAGGCTTGATGTTTCCTCTACAATGTCTGCAGCATCTGCCTTCCTGCTGCTATTTTAGGTAACTAATGCTAAATGCTCACATTGGTTCAGTATGTTTACTTCAGTTTGATTTGTGAAGAAGTTTTAAACCCAACTGCATCCATATATTCAGATTTGTGCAGATTTGAACTAATGTCAGATGTTTTTGTTGTCGGTTTTTGGCATCTTTTCAAAATGAAGCCCTGTATGGTTGTGCCAAGGTGTCGAATGAAACTTGTTTTTTAAATTCTTGGAGTTCCTCCAGATTCCTCCTTCAGATTTGTTTCAGAAATGTTTTTTGACCTCCTTAGAGAGTTCAGATAATCGGAGACACTCTAGTGGAAAGCGCGACGGGCCAGCAAAGCAACCTGATCTGCTTTAATGAATTTCCACAGCCGTTATAAATCATGTGGGGCATAGTAAAATCCTACAATTGCTTTTTAGCGTCTGTAGCTTGAAGTATTCAGATTTATTAGGTTTCTGGATGATAGACCAATAAGTAAGCTTGATTCTTTTTACTGTGATACTTAAAATAAAATAGATTATAAATATCTATATCAATAAATACTTTTTATACTTCAAAACTTAAGACTAAAAGTGAAGAATATTTGATTAGTAATTAGTTAGTTTTTGCTTTATTTTCAGCTGTGCAAAAGTAGATTAAAAATATATACATCCACTTGTACACAAATATATGCAGTAATGTACATATAGTAAGAACAAGACATTATCTGAGTCATCAAAATCATGATTTGCATAATAATACTATTTAGACAAGAATGCACTTAGCTTGAAAATGAAATGTTTTATTTCTTATCTGTTTGTACACACCAATTTTTTTTCAATACTTCAAACTTGAGACTAAAATTGTCAATTGTAAAAAAACTAAGTTGTTTTTTTTTTTCTAACATTTTCTCTTTTACATATTTATTTTAAAAACTCCTATGTACCATAGGAGCTACTTAAGCTCCTATAGTACAAGGACAAATTTTTTTATACGTTCAGTCAGTCAGAGTGACTGATTACTCGATTACTAACATAATTGTTGAGAACAAACCTACAACAAATCTCAAAGGGCCTCTCAGTGAACACTGTTGCTGCATGGTTTTCATGTGTTGGAATGGCCTAGTCAAAGTTTAGACCATATGAGAATGAGTTGTTCAAGACTTGAAAATTGATGATCAGATTCTTTCATTCAGCTTGACAGTATGCTCTACCTTATGTTGGTTCATCACTAACTGTAAACAGTCCCATGGGTGTAAATACTTTTTCTAACCTCTGTAATGAGACGGCCGTGGTTCTGAAGGGTGGAGGATTGTTCTACCAGGCCAAATCGGGTCCTTGTTTCTGTCCATGTCTCCATCCCTGACTCCATCTTTGTGTGTTGTCCCTGCAGTGCAGCCTCACCATCAGCAGCAGCTGTAGATAGAGGGCGCCGGCGAGCCGAGGGACCGCTCTGCTTCACGCTTCTCAACCAGAACCTCCATAACAAGGCAGAACGAGAGACTTCCCTCCCTCCCTCCCTCCCTCTCTCCTCTTCCTCCACCCGACATGCTTCACATCAGCGTTTCTCTCCCCTCCCTCCCCCCTCCCAGTCAGACTAGGCAATAAGTGAATGTTAACAGGTTGATGCAGTGTTTTAACGAGAGGTTTAACGGACAAGACTTCTCCTCTTCGGACCCTGATCCTGCGTAGTATGAGGGGTCGGCTGATGGAGTTAAAGAAAGCGTTGCTAGGAACTGGAACTGGTATTCTGTCTGCACCTTGTTATGGAAAAGAAATCTTCCAACTTCTAGACAGTATTAATATTACTGTTTATTGCTGCTGCTGCTAAGTGCTGCATTTGTTTCCAGACTACAAGACAAGTTTCTAATCAAACTAAAAACCGGAAAAATGACCAGAAACGTCCTGTGAGGAGAATAAAAAAATAATAATAATAATAATAAAGCAGCCAAGAGGACAGGAGAAATGTTATTTATAAAACAATAACGGCTGAGGTGATCAGATCCCACTTCTCACCTGACCCTTATGTAACTTTTAAGTTAAAACTTTTACTTTGTAGATAATATAAATAATTTAAAAAATGAGCAAAAAAACTTAAAAACAATAAAAAAGTTTTAAAAACTGGATGGTGTGTCTCTGTGGTTTACTCTTTATTTGGATGGTTGTTGTCTTTTTATGTTTCTGAACAAAGTTTATAAAGGAAAAAAAATTAAACCTTAGTTTAAAGGTGCATCTCAAAGTAATTACAATCATTTTAAATGTATATTATTCATCACATACAGAATAATGTATTTTAAACCTGCATTTCTAAAACTAATTAAAAGTATTAGCATTGATATTTCCTTTGCAGAATCAGTAGAATTAAGTTTCTTCTGTCTTTGTCTTTTAAATCATCACGAGAGGACAAATAAAAACTCATTCAAAATGATGTACAAGCAAAACAGGAATTTCTTTTTGAAAGCTGAAGAGGCCAAAATGTGTCATGCTCTCATTTACATTCATAATAGGATGCCAGATAAAAGAGCTGTTAAGTGTGATGCAACGAAGGAAGCAAAACCAACTGCAATTAAAGCCGCAAGCGGCGTTGGAGTCCCTCGCAATAAAGCGCGCCGAAGGCCTCGTGGCGACCGCGGGGGTTCCAGCAACGCCACGCTCTTGCCACCGCCGATGCAGTTCCCGCACCCCGTCTGGCAGGTGACACACACTGACGTCTTCCTCAGCGCTGCCGTACAAGGCACAAGAGCAGTTGAACTGAATTGCAATTTCAAGCTATGGGCTCTTTAGAGGCTAACAAAGGTCAAGCCTAACAAGTTTACTGCAAATAGGATAATGCATGTATGATTTAGATCAGTCTTTCTGCTCCTTCCAACAGGTGACTTCCTGTTGGAAGGGAGCGGGGCTAAACTGATGTCACCAATAGACCATTTGAATGTGATGATCTCTGGTTTGTGATGATACAAATGAAGTTTGATGCAGCCGGGAGCTTATATGGGGAAGTTATTCCACCTTGATGTTTTGTGGCGAATGGCCAGATTTGAGGTTTGGCCACGCCCACATGCTTTGACATAGGAAAATTCCTTTGATAACTTTTGACCCTCAATGCCTCAAGACTGTGCTGACTGAGTTTGAAGCCTGGATCTCAAAAGCTCTAGGACGAGTTCACTCTACAACATCAATAAAATAGACAAAATCACAGCTTTGATTCAAAATGGTGGACTTCGTGTTTTGTTTGGATTATGGCTCCAAGAGACTTTTTTGTAGGTCCTATTAAGGTACACATGTGTACCAAGTTTCAGAATTGTGGGATAAAGCATGGCGGGGGGCTGATTTTTTCAAATATTCTTGGGGGAGCTGTAGAGGAATTAGGCCACGCCCACCAAATTGCGCTGGATTCCTGTCGGGGGTTGGCCAAGGATCGATCTCAGTGAGTTTAGTGCAGCTGGGCTGAAACATGTGGAATCTAGAGCCAAAGGTATGGCGGCGTGACTTGGCCGCACCGACACGGCCACACCCTCCACTGTAAACGCTCGCCGCTTTAAAGCAAGTGAGACCAACTTGTTATCTGTCATCTGACACAAGATCCTGTTGATTAGGTCAAGAGAGCCATAGATGGAGCTTTCCAAGTAAAAAAAGTAACTTCCTGTTCTGTGGGGGTGGGGCTTAGATGACGTCAGACTATGACGACATAGCATCGTCAGGCATCCAACCAGGATCACTCATGCCAAGTTTGGTGCCAATTGACTTTTTTATGTGAAACTTATAGCGTTTCGTTTGTTTTGGCGAGTACGCCAAGTTCACCACCCCGCCACGCCCGCTGAACATATACAAAAAGTAAATTTTTTTGATAACTTTTAAAGCCCTATGCCTTTACTGCCTTTACTGCATTCTGACCAATAATGAAGCCGATAGGTCAAAATATCAAGGAGGAGTTCGTTAAAGTTCAACGTCAGTAAAAGTAAAAAATGGCCAAAATTTGATCTTTGACCCAAAATGGCTGCCTCCCTGTAAATTTTAGAGGGTACCTCCAAGAGACTTTTTCTCTTGATTCGTGGTGTTCTACTTACGTACCGAGTTTCAGATCTCCACGACCTACGCTTTCCCCCAACTCACGTTATGGGGCGCTGTAGAGCAGTTTGGCCACGCCCACTTGCGATTCCGCCGGAATCCGAAAATTTTCCTCTGGGGACAATTTTGGGTCAAGTTTGGTGAGTTTTTGAATATGTTAAAGGTCCCAAAAAAGCCACACGAAGTGGCGGAAAAATAATAAGAAACATTGCGATCACAATAGGCCTTCGCCAGCGCTTCGCTGCTCGGGCCTAATAAAGAAGAACAATGCTGAAAAAGGGAAGTGTTCATAAATGTGTTGCAGAACCTAAACCAGACGTTTAATTGGAACTGAAGAGTTTTGAAAACTTTTTATCCTAACTATCTTTCCTCTGGTTTATATTTTTGGATTCTTTATAATCTGTCCCAGTTTAGGTCTGATTCCTTTTAACTTTGTTCGATACAAAAATACTATATATATTTTTTTTAATCAAGGTTGTAATGAATTAAAATAAGATTTTTGGGAGATTATTCATGTACTAAAAAAATCGAGAGTATTATATTACTCTGTATATTCATAGGAAAACACGCAGTATTGCAAAAGGCACAATGTCCACTTTATAAAGCAATATTAGAATATTATCAAAATATAATATAAACTTTTGTGACTTAAAATAATAAAATTCACGATTTACTGAAATATTTAAAATCTACAAAAATATTTTTAAACACTGCTTCGATCTATTTTGAGGTAAAACAACAGAGACAAATATCTGATCAACCCGTTGCAGCGAATCTATTGACGCCTTCGTTCCGGTCTGAGGACAATCAGCGAGGTGGAGGGAGGAGCACACCTGCATCAGCCGACTGCTGACGTAGCATTAAGGCTGGTATATGATTGGCTCCTGGCTCACATCTCCCCTTCCTTTGTCTGGGGTGCCTTCAAGCGCAGCTTGGAAATTCAAATACAACAAAGGAGAAGCTCCCATGAGAGCGTTGAACATCAAACATCAAACTCGTCAGCATAATGCTTTAAGACTGATAGCAAAGTAGTTTCCAACACTGGAGAAGAAACAGCTGCATATATAAACTTCAAGTAAGGTATTTAGAACTATTATAGTTTTAAGCATCATCTGATTGTGTGAAAATAATGTCACTAAATAGAGATTATTATAATAGTTTTGAGAGAATAATTTGGATTTAAAATACTCTTTTGGTTCAGCTGCTGATGTAGGGCATTTGAAAATTGAAAAGTTTGCCTAAAATAACATTTTCTATGTAATACACTGAAACATCCTATTAAGATAGACAAATCTACAAAACAAATTCTATCACAAAATGAGTACACTTAACTATATAGAAATGTCAAACTAGAATATTTTCTATTAATATGTATTCTAAGAAAGTGTAATGGAAGACAATTATTTAAAGTATATTAACATTGCAATTCAGGTGTGCTAACCATGTTAAGATAAATTATTAAAAAAATTGAACACTGCATACTTTAAGTATTTTCCACAAGAGTGAAACCTTTGTAAATGTTAATTTGTGAAACACCTATATTATATTTAGCAGTGTAAATATTTCAAGAGACTTGGATACATTTATTTGAGTATCTTTTTGGGGAAAAAACAAAGTTTTAGAAGTTGTTTTTGATACCTCTTATTTTTACTTAAGTATTATTGTGAAGTATTACTGTTGTTATTACTTCTTGTTATTTTCTGGATACTCGAGCCGCAGCCGGTAATATTGCAGTCTGAAGAACGAACATAATTTATCCAAATAGGCATTAGACACAGAAACACACCTACTGTTAATGTTGAAGCACGACATCCTGTTTCTACTCAAGAATTATTTGCTATTTTTTTTTAACCTTTTGTGCCATTTGGGGATTAAGAATATATAGGAAACACTGTATATTGTCAATGAGAGTACTTTACTCTGTTCTAACATATTACCTAGAGTAAGTGATAGTTTCATAAGCAAACATTTAAAGTTAATTTCTAAGTGAACTGTGGCACTTCTGGACCTCCATAATTACTGCTACATTTGTAAAAATTGACACAATGATCGATTTTTTTTCATGAGTAAACACTGGTGACCGAGATTTCCGAACTTCCCCTGAAGGCATCGCTAATCATAGCGCTCCGGGGACAATCTTGATAAATGTGTCATCTGCTGAGAGGAGGATATTTTCTGATGAGCCTTGTCATCATAACACCGCTGAGTTATGATGGTCGGTGAGCAGCAGGAAGGGTGAGCGTCCGTCTGGTGCTGTTTTTTTTTTTTAAATTTATTTAGCTTTAGTTTTAGTTTCACCATCTGTTCGTCTTAGAGGATTTGGTTTTCCTTCCCCACTAAACGCTCCGTGGTAGATTTACAGCGGCTCGGACGCTTCCAGAGACAATGACAGTGCTGTGTTTTAACTGTGTGCTGGAATAGAGACACATGTGCTGCAGAAAGGCTGCGCCTCGTCTCTCCTCCTGAAAGCAGCAGGAAACTTTTCACTGAAGACACAAACCCGAAAGCAGCGAAGATGTTTGAAGCCTCGGGAATCCCTGTCATCTTCGATGTCGTCTGCCTTGTCCTCGGTAGGTAAACCTGTTTTTTTTTTCTGCAACTTTTTTAAAGCTTCAGAGCGGAAGTAAAGAACTAGAGGAGAAATTCAGTGTAAGGTTATTTGCATAAATGCTATTTGTACACTCAGAGGAAGGTTTGAGGTTTCAGCAGCCAGGCAGGAAGATGGAAAAAGTCCCACCCTGCATGTTTTTTCTTTTCACCCGCAACTCACTCGTATTTTTAGCTGCACGAGTGGAAAAGAATCACAGAAAAAGTATGCAGTAGAACTAGTTATAGAGATAAAACTAACAAGCCTTTACAGATTCTAATTTAGTTTCATAAGATCAGGGTTTGAGAGCTGTAGAAAGCTTTCCTTGAGGATATTCCTGACTGCTTAGTCACCCTTGTGGTTGCTGCTGACCGCTGTCTATTCCTCATTTTTTCCACAAGCGGACACCGGTCCCTACATCTGCCCTGTGTTTACATAACAGGACATTTTGTTCTGTAATTATTTTGATTCTTGTAAAATGTAGTAAGAAACCAAAGCAAACATTACAGTAAAAGTGAATGTATTTTATTGAGATTTTAACACTAAGAAAATTGGTGCCTAATTATAAGGTGGGAAGAAATTGATACAAGGTTTTTAGAGTTTTATACTAGCAAACATTTGAATGGTGTTCATGTGTCCCATTTTATTTTGATGAGTACTGTGAAGAGAAACATTTGCTTTTAGAAGTCACCCAATCAGAAAACGTGTGATTTAATCTCAGCATAATCCAGCTGGTCTGGTTTTTTATGAAACCAGACCAGCTGGATTGACATGTCAGCCACAGTTGACATGTCAGGTTTAAAGCTAATTCAGGCTATAAACTTTCAACATCCCAGATCAAGCCTAAAAGTGGAAACTAAACAAAGATATATTGTCTTTTCATGTCTCTCCTTTCATCTGCTAAATGTTTTTTGTGAATAAGTGACAAAACTAAATATCTCGTAGATTTTTATGTGTAGAAATCAATTTTGGCTAATTACAAAGAAAGTCTGATCTTCTCAGTAACTAAAGAGTCAATCTTGTAATGGTGGTGGATGCTTCTACAAAAGAACAAACAAAAAAGCACAAATATAGTCCCATAAGCTTGTGCCGATCTCCTTGCAGATGGAGTAATTTGGGATGCAGTGATGGTTAGCCTGAAAGTATCCACACTTGGAGAAATGCTTGATGTCGTGTCAGAGTTTTCAGTCTGAACTTTCTTAAATCAGATAAAACCGATTCGGATAAAACAGACGAATATGAAGCATGTTGGAGCATGTGTTCGAGACGGATCACCCATCCTGAGTCTCATCCAGTCGGACCTGCCCTTCACTGTGTGCATGGTGACACAGTTGGTCCTCGTGGTTGTTGCACATTGGTTACAAAATTGTTTTGTTGTAATGAACCTCAGGCTTTGTGCTTCAGTTATTGTGAAACTTCTAGTAAATCTACTCCTACCATCCTGTTGGTGTCACAAGCAGTGATGAAGCTGAGCGCTGATAAATCTGGAGCCAGTGTGTTTGAGCAACATCTTTACAGTGTGGTCACAAGCTGTCTCGCAATACCTGCAGAGGAAGTGGTGCTGCGGTTTAAAGTGAGCTTTAATTGATCTCTAATGAAGTGGATAAAGTTGGGTGACCTGGAACTTTGCAAACTTCCTGTTTGGTAGCAAAGGCTTAATGAAGAGTTCAGTGTGAAATAAAGACTTCATGTAAAGCTTGGATTATGGGATATCAATCTGTCAAAGTTTGAGTTTGTTAAAATATGGAAAAGTCTGAAAAAGACTGTTTTGATTCAAAATGGCTGACTTCCTGTTTGTTTCGGACATTTAAATTATGATGTTGTTGTCTCTTTTAGCAGGTTTTGAAGGTGAAACTAGCTTGGGCTGCAGTTTAATCTAATTTAATTCAGTTTATTTATATAACGCCAATTCACAATAAATGTTCTCGAAATAATTTCAGTTCAATCTCACAAACGTTTCAATTTATCCTAGTAAGCAAGGAATAAGCTCAGTTAATTATTCAAATTAGCTTAAAAAGTTTCTAAGGAAGCCAAGCAGACTGCATCCAGTCTCTCATACTGAGCATGCATGTAGCGACAGTGGAGAGGAAGAACACCCCTTTAACAGGAAGAAACCTCCAGCAGAACCAGAACCTGGCTCACTATAATCGGCCATCTGCCACGACCAACTGGGGATTTGAGAAGACGCACAAAAAAGAACGAAATTAACCAACATAGGATTATTTTGATGATCATGAAAGAAAAAAAAATTAAAAGCAGATGAGAAAGAACAAGTTTAGATGGTTCCCCTTTTCCACAAATACAGCTTTGGAAAAAATTAAGAGTCCACTGTACTGAACCCCATTGAAAACCTGGTTATTCCACCAAATATTCATTTCTGAACTCTTCCTGAGTTAAAACATTAGTATTGTTGTTTCTAAATGAATATGAATGAATTTCTTGGCATTATTTGAGGTCTGAAAGTGCTGCATCTTTTTCGTTATTTTGACCTTTTCTCATTTTCTGCAAATAAATACAAACTTTTTGCCTGGAATTTGAGACATGTTGTCAGTAGTTAATAGAATAAAAGAACAATGTTGACTTTACTCAAAACATAAACCTATAAAGAGTAAAATCAAAGAACTGGTAATTTTGAATGTTCTCTTAATTTTTTCCAGAGCTGTATTTTACTTTTTCTGAATTTCCAGCAGTTTCTTGACTGTTTAGTTAAATCAAAGGCCTCAAACATTTATCAGAAGAGCATTGCCTTAAATGCTCAGGACCAATCAGGAAAGTGGATCATCAGTTGGGGCCATTTACAATTTACTAAGATCTAATGTCCTGTTCTTTATCTCTCTTTTGGTTTTCATAGTTGGACTTCCATTTTTCATCCTTACTCCCAGACACAGCCCCTTCAAGCGGGGTTTCTTCTGCAATGATGAGTCCATCAGATTTCCCTACAAAGAGGACACCATATCCTACCAGCTGCTCCTCGGAGTCATGATTCCTTTCACACTCATAGTTGTAAGATGATTTAGATTCCAGATTAGAATCTGACTCCTTTTCATGATGTTATGTCTTTCCGTCATGGCTCTTTTTTTTTCTTTTTTTTTTTTTCCCATGCTAGCTCCTCTGCGGTGAGTTTATATCAGTGTACATGTGTCGCATCAAGAACCTATCATTGAGGAGGAAATGGGTGATGTGCGTCTACAAAGCTGTGGGGAGCAGCATGTTTGGAGCCGCTGCCAGCCAGTCTCTGACTGACATTGCTAAATACTCCATCGGCCGACTGCGGCCGTACTTCCTGGCTGTTTGCAGACCGGTGTGGGATCAGATCGACTGTAAGACTGGAGGATACATAGAGAACTTCACCTGCACTGGAAATGATTTTGAGGTGACCGAAGCCAGGTGAGGTTTTATCTTTGAATTCAATCTCCTGTGACTAAAAAATATTGATTAAAATGAGATTTTAAAGTGGGAAATTCTTCATATATGAAACTAAATTTGTTTTGTGGTGGGGGAAAATGGCATGGAGAAAACTTTTAAAATGGTAGAGCCTTCATTTTAAATGGTCATTGGTCTTTATCCTCATCAAATCCAGCTGAGTTCAGATCTCTAACCTCACATTTTAGGGACCAAAAACAATAATTTATGTTTTTTCTGAATTGAGCCGTACCAATCCATTCATGAATATTTGGATCACCGTAATAAATGTTGTGGTCATCATTTGATGAAAATGGTCCATAAATTGAGCCTTGAGGAACCTCGTGTGTGTGTGTGTGTGTGTGTGTGTGTGCGTGCGTGCGTGTGTGTGTGTGTTTGTCAGTATGAGATGAAATAGACTTTGAATTCCTTGGAGAAATTGTAATTTGGAAACTAACATATAATGAAACAAATATTCTTATTTAATCGTTGAAAACTGTTTGCCTAACAATCTAATTTTCACATGTCAGAAATGAATCAGAAATCACAGAAAAAGAATCAGTTTCTTCAATGTTTTCCTGCCAATCACTGATCAGAGACAATCGATGTTGAAAATCTGAAAATTTTATTCACTGGCTGATCGATTGGTGATTATATATAAAAAAGAGAAATGGTTGTTAACGGCACCACTAAAATAATACTAGTTTCATTCAGATCTGAGATGGTAGGCATTAGTCTTATTATCCATGGTTATTGGTTATTGCATTCATTTGAGAAGGTGGGAATGTGCTATCATGTTTAGTTATCAATATCAATTATTTACATTTCTGTCAAAAATGTGTAAAATCCTTAAAATAAATGAACAAGATAAATTTTTTTCTCTCTCTAACCATTCTCACTGTGTGGTGACAAGATGAACCTGGATAAACCTGGGTTTTGTTTATTCTAGTTGTTTTGAGCTTTAAAATCCTTATTCCACCTGTCGATATTAGCAGTTTAGACAAGTAATTGTTTTGTCTCTGACACACACACACACACACACACACACACACACACACACACACACACACACACACACACAAAAAAAAAACAATACACTTCTGCCTCTTTCAAATTTGATTTTTTTTTCTTTCCTATTGTGAAGAGTAGCTAATACAAATCACACAATAGTGTCACCTCTCTGTGTGACACTATTGTAAACCGGGACTTTGGAATGCCACAGATTTCTAACTTAGAGCTACTTAAATACTCCAAGCACCTTCACATGAATTCAATTGCAAAAAATACTTCAGCAATTAATCATTTTATGGGAATTTTCAAGGTGTGGTAATGATGATTTCTCTTTAAAAATCACCATTTAACATGCAATTTCCTCCCTTTACCAAAATGATAAAGATAAGTAAATAGCTGAGTGTAAACCATTAAATATTTACACACGTAATGGAAAAGAAAGCATCTTTTGAGTCAGTGAAAGCTCAAATCACCTTATTCTGTCCTATTTAGTTATACAGTTGGTTATTTCCAATTATTTTTTTTAGCAGCTTTAGAGATAGATGTGTGAAAGTTATAAGGGTTCAAAAAAATGTTTATTTCATGAGAGATTATACTGTAAACTGTGTGGTTAGGAGGTAAATTTCCTCCCATGAAACAAACTGTTTTCTCATAATATGCCTTATTGCCATATTATGTTGCAACAGTGTGTCTGGCATGTGGTCGTTGTGTAAATAACTAGTAAAAAATCAGCTTAAAAGGTTTTTGATGCACATTTTAGCTTTGAAAATATTAACATACATTTTCCTTTTTGCCTCAAGAGCCTAATTTGAAACATGCTGGATAGAGACAAAGTGGAACCAGAAAACAAATTACTCTTTTCAATGAGAATGTAAACATGTTTAAAAGGTTTAAAAGTGGAAAATATGCTATCTGCATTTTGAGTTGTGATGCAGATGTTGAGAGAAACGGTGGGTGGATCAATCCATGATATCGATACCAAAATACCGCCTGTATTGATCGGTGTTGGATCAATATTGGTGTGGTGAAATTGACACTTTAGTCTCATATTCTGTCTTTAAATTTGTTTATGGATTGTTGTTCAGTGGTGCCTCAAAAGAGATTTTGTTTTTCTCTCAAATTAGATTTTTTTTTTTTGCACTTTATTTATTTAGTAAAAAATTTACATAAATGTCTTATTTTTTTGTTGACCTTGTTTTTAAAGTATTTTTGCTTATACCTATAAACTTTATTCAAATTCTGTGCTTGGTTTTAACAAAATGTTTCAAACTAAAAGCCATCAAGCACCTGAATAGGTCAGAAGTTTGACATATTATAACTAACTAATAAAAAGTATTGGTATTGGTATTAATCGGTGATTCTGGACATGTATTTACTTGCCACTGGACTGATACCACAATATGCAGTTTCCTCTAGACAGTTTAATTCATCATCGCTTTAGTGTTCCGTTTCCAAAATGCCGAGGTTTCTTCTGCCTAATATTAAAGTCAAAACAAAAAAATACTTTCAAATACCAGGGGAGACATTGTGTTTTGAAGAGCTAATTTGAGAAACAAATTAAATTTGCCTACACCCAAATGTGGAACTGAAGCCAAAGGACTCTGAACCAGATTGTAAAGGTTGATGAGACGATCGGCAGCAGAGGGTGCAGCAGCAATAAAACCAGCCAGGAAGATGGGCGGGACACATCAGCAAAGATGTTTGGTTCAAAAAATACATTTTTCAAATGGAAAGTCTGAGCATTTGGAAAGTATCTGCATGGTCACAGAGGCATAATGGTATCTCTGCAAGAGGAAGTGGTTCTGATCGGCTGCTGGCCAGCTCTCTCCCACACACCTTATCTATTATCACATCAGGGTACAAATATTCAGGTAATCAAGAGTCGGAATCTGAGGACCACGGCTCGTTCTGCTTTCGTCCAGATGTTATCCCTATCAGATATGTGCTATAGTTTAATTTTCACTGTGTATTTAAAGAAAAGTGACTAAACTTTGATCTTTTTCTCATTCATAGATTATCCTTTTATTCTGGTCACTCGTCCTTCTCCATGTACTGCATGCTGTTCCTTGCCGTAAGTACATATAACAAAAGCTTTAGCGTCCCCATCACAGTCATTATGCAGTTTTGCAGCACCCTTAACCTCAGTTTGGGCACAGAATACATTTAATAACCCTTAAAAATAATCATTATCATGCAAAGGCAAGCATTTCGTACCCTGAAAATACTCTACTGCTTCTAAAAACAGCCAAAGTGCTTAAAAAAAAAGAAAACAAAAAACATAAACACCCAGACAGTTTTTGGCAATAGGTTAATGTTTTATGACCCGTTTCAAATCAGCAGTCACTGCCCCTCACCCCTCAGAAGGGGTGGAGCTCACCCCTTCTGAGCTCCAGAACGTTTGATCAGCTGGTTTTACCGCTGTATGCGCAGTACAATGGCTGCTGGAAAAGTCAAGTGTTTTGTTGTTGACTTTCCATCCAGAAACCACTTGCTATATTCTTGCTAACGGTGCAGGAAGCTCCACTCTGCTTTTTAAAAATGTACATTTGTGTAATTGCGCATATGTTTACAGCCATTTTCACGTCCTAGTTTAAACATTGAGTTGAAGATGTGGCGAGCCGCAGCTTACTTGGATTTAAAGTGACAAGAAACTCACAACACATTGAATTGACAAGACTAAAATCTCATTATCTAAGATTGAGTTTGTGCGAAAAATGTAGTGAGACCCTGACAGCATAAATTACTCATGATTTTGGCTTATGTCATGTGCTTAACTGGTTCTGCTTGGAAAACAATGCAGCACAGATGTCAAGATAATACACAAAGAAGCTCTCTTTGAATTGCAACATAGCAATCACTAAATAAGATATTTACATGCCACGTTTATCTCATCTGTTCATTTGTGAGGTATTCAAACAACCAATGAAACCCTCTGAAGCATAAAAATGTTTACTTTTTTTTATCATGCTTTTAAAAATAGACCAGTGAAATGGCTTTTGGGAACACCTATATCACAGATACTGATACAGACTGTGGAATCTGTGGAGAAAGATGTGAGTGTACATCTTTCTTTCCTCCGTATCTTGCAGCTGTACCTTCAAGCCAGGATGAGGTCAAAGTGGTCACGGCTTCTGCGTCCCACCCTCCAGTTCTTTCTGATTGCCACTGCAGTGTATGTGGGTTTGACCAGAGTGTCTGACTACAAACACCACTGGAGTGACGTGTGTGTTGGCCTTTTGCAGGGCGGTTTGGTGGCTGTTTTCACAGTAAGTGTCCCATAAAGTGGCTAAAAGATAATTTGCAGTTGCCTAATACAGTGAAGTAATTTTTTCTCTCTCATACCATGAGCTATACCAGCTCATGCCCATGTGATATTTCACACACTCATTCGGTTAAATTATTATTTTTGTCACCGTGTGAAATTGCTGACACTGAAGAAGGTTAATGCGCTGAGTAATTTTTTTTTTTTTTTTTGCTAGTTATTTTAGCGGTAGCTAATCTACGTCAGCGATCATTCATTAATCGAAAACTAAACATCAAGCCTAAAAACATAATACTGTAACCAACTGAATGTTGTGTGTTTCTTTTTTTTTGGTGTTGAATCCTAGAACATAAAGTGGCATTGTTGTCAGTTGCTATAGCAACGAAACCTAGCCGACACAGAATGGGGGGGGAAAAAAAGCAGTGGTTTTGAGTTGTACTTTAACGGTTTTTCGGCGTTATTTTTCCCTTTTCTGTGGCGCACTGCACTAAAATAATAATGCCTACATCTCCAGGTTTCATTTAGTTAACGGAATTGTTCTACCGCAGCAGAGCGCCTATGGTTAGCATGCAAAAGAATACTCTTTTAGCACTCCACCGTCGTGCGCATGCGCGAAATTCCCGGACGTAAACAATAACATTGAAGGGGTCCATGTGTCATTTTTAAAGATCCATTCAAACAGTTATGGTCTACTTGGATTACTCTGTCTTCACATTTCAGTCATTGCTACATAGTTTAATATATTGTCATTTTATCTGCCTTCTGCAGGTCTTCTGTGTCTCCAACTTCTTTTCACTCCCAGTGGAACCAGTGGTATCGCAGGCAGAAGAGAACCCTCACTCCAATTTACAGGAAAATCCCAACAATAGTAACCACTACTGCAGCACTGATTGACTCCGGTGCCTCAGAGACGCTCCTCTGCTCAGCCTCAGTTGCAAAAGGACCTCAGAGTCGACCTAAAACCCATAAATAAACAGCAAGCCTTAGACATTATCTGCTGCCTGTTGGGGCGCACAGGCTTTACTTAAATGGTGCTATTTGCTGCAGCCTGCAGGCTTTAGCTGCTACCTGGTGTAGCTTCAGGTACAGACACAGGCGCACTGCATTGGGCACTGGTAGCACATGCTTGTCTGATTTACCACCGTGGATGAAAATTCCTTTTTTTTTTTTTTTTTTAAAGAATATAATGAGCCTCTGTATTCTCGCTGCAAGCAGGCTTGTAGAGATCTGGTGGTTATGTGCTTAAGGAAACCAGGGCTGTTATGAACAGAAACTGAACTCAAAAATAAAATATTTTATATTGATTTTTGCCTTAGTTTAAAGCTGCTGCCTGCTGTCAGCTTCCAGTTGTAATTTTATATATTTAAGATGCAATCCTTTTCTGGGTAATTGTTTAAAATTGATATTTTTGTTCAGAAGTTTTAAAATAAAGGAGTGGAAAAAGCCTTTTTGCCACCTTTGTGTTTTTTTTTGTCTTTGGAAAATATAAAGCAGATGGGGTAAAAGTTACTGCAGAAATTTTTTTATCATTCCTATGTAAGTAGACTGTAATACAGATTATGGAAAAACCAGTCTTTGGTTATAATAATAATAATATACTCAAATACTTTATGTTGCAGGCATTTAGGTTTTTAAGAAACCTAGTGTATGAGAACAAAGACTCCATGTTTGTGTAGCGTCAATGTGATAACCCAAACACTGACAGTAGCATTAAAACTAACATTTTAGATAATTCTTATATGTCCTCCTGTTAGTGTTAATACTGTCTGATTGTTACTTTTGGTATTTCCCCACAGATTCTGTTCAAGAATTGAAAACAAAACACCTCAAAATCCCATAGAAATGTAGTTCTTTGCTATTTTTCCATGTACAAGACTTGATTATAATGAACTAATGAGGTTCATATTTGAAATTACTCAATCATTTTCTGTCTGGTTGGATCACACAAACCAACAGTGAACTCAAAATACCAGTTTGAGTAAAAACATTATGCTGATGTTTTGCTATGACAGTGAAATGATCAGGAGCTTTCCTTTCCAACTCAACTTTACCCTTGAAAACTTGCCCAGGTCTTCTGACCTGTCATTGTTTGTTATTGTCTGTATGTCAGCAGCACAGAGCTTGCTCTTATTGTCATGCTGACGCCAACAATAGTCCTCAGTGAAAGCAGCTCCACTTACTCTCTGTCACATGTCTGACTTTATCCCACCAGGCAATCATGCAGCTAGAGAAACGCACGACACAAACCTCTCTGAGTTCTTAACGTTACATTTCACGTGAACGAACAGAAGAACGAGCGTTCTTCTTGAAAAGGCGGTTTTGGGAGACACAGGCAGACCACAGGGAGGAAGTGAGAACATATCAGCAGAATCACTGAGAATGGGGAGATACTTAGATAAGGAGTGTCCAAAGTGTGGCTTGCGGTCCATTTGAGGCTCCCAAAAATTCAGGAAAGGACCAAATCTGACCTGCAAGCGCATTTTGTTGATACAATTGTCTTTGTTTTATCTTATAAGGCAGGAATGTCAAACTCACTTTCATTACAGGCCTCATGAAGTTGATTAATGCTCTCAAAGGGCCTGTTGTGTCAGAACGTGTTGATAAAGCTACTTATTAACAAAAAATAACAACTGAATTGACTTTACTGATGAAAAATAATATTGAACCACACAACTGTGTAAGGCCCCCTGCTGGGCATGTATGAGACTGCATAGGAAGTCTTCAGCACAAGATTTTAAAGACCACAGAGAAAACATGTTTACTGGAGATCATTTGGGGAACGTGACATTATTTCATGTGCTTTTATTTAACTCAAAATAGCTTCTTGAACTAACAAGTATCACAACAAACCCTGACTCCATTCACCTCAGGGGAAGTAATGCATCACAGTTGCTGATTTGTTGTCTGTATATTCCTGATCTGATTTATTTCTAAAGGTTCTGTTGGAGAAAAGTGAATTAATGCAGAAGAATCCAATTTGGGATGATCTGGGCTGAACATCAGCTGCTTCTTATCAGCATAAAATACTACAGTTTTGAAGAATTTAATTCTACAACTAAACAAGATGGGAAGTAAAACTATAATTACTAATTTCAATGAACCTGTGATATAACATGGATCATGTTAAATATCCATTACTGGATATTTCACAAATTAACATATATGTAGGCCCGTTTGTTTTTGTCTTGGTTGTTAGCCGTTTGCTTTTCATCATAATACTCCCTTAATCAGTTCACTTTAGTTGTGAAAACTATGTTACACTGCCATAATCACTATAGGCTGCTTCTTAGCAACAATCTTATAGCCTATTAATTACAGATGCACCAAAATGAATATTTTCACCTGTAGCTGATATTTATATTGCAATTTTGAAGGTGGGTAGAGAACCCAAAAATTTCACCCAGGTATGAGTTGCACTACTTGTACATATTTCAATCAGGTAAAAAGTAGCTGTCCAAAAAAAATAAATACTCAAGCAAAAAAGGTTTTTGGTAAATTGGCTACTCAAATCCTGAGTAACTGACAAAAAAAATCAATAATTTAATATTTAGAAATATCACCAAAATATAACATTATGTGGAAATTTTTGTATTTTAAAGACCAGAATAAAAATAATTGCAAAATGAAACCAGGCAAAAGAAACATTTTTCCAAATCAAATTTCTTCAATGTAAAACTTATGAAACTAAGAAAAACTACAGGTGTGCGTTTGTGTGGTGAGTTTTTGGTTGAAACAAGCTTGTTCTCCAGTGAAGTTATGCAAAGGTGGTAGAGAAAATTTACTTCAGCGTAGTGACACGTCATAATAAAATTACTCAAGTACAGAATAGCAAAAATACTTGTAAATGTACATTTTTTCTAAAATTTTACCCAATTACTTATAACTTATTACTACTCACTTCTGCTGTCAGTCAATAGAAATAATTCCTTTATTACTTTCAACTACATTTATTTTTAGATTAGCAGAGCGTAATATGCATATAACCTTTTTTTCAGCTGCCTGAATGGGTAAAACTCCACTTTAGGGGTGAATTAAACATTGTATTTGAAAGACAGCAGTTGTTTTGATTGCAAACTTTATAACAGATAAGAAATCTTGCAGTAAAATAGAAATGTAAGCTCTCGATATTTGGCATTTTAATTCCTATATAAACTGCGAGGGAATTAAAACAATTTGCTGGACATATAGAAGAGAAACTACAAACAAAATTATTGATCCAATACCAATACTCAACTTGGTATTGCTATTTAGCTCCATCTAGATCCCTAAATGTCTTTTAATTAGCTAGGCATCATTTTTTGCTTTTGCAGAAACCAATAGACTAAATGTACCTAACAAAATGGCCATTAAATGCTTCTCTCATAAATACAGCTTTCAGCTAAAGTTAAATAAAATAAAAACCTACATTTAAAAAGCTAGACAAAGAAGGTTTAATAAAGCCTGCAAACAAAAGACAGGACAATAAATATTTTGTGACGACGTCACGGCATTTATTACTATGTATCAAACATTTTTTACCCCTTTACTCCATCCACAGGCCAACTGGGAGGTTTACAGCTCAATCATAGTAAAACCAGTGAAGAACGGGTTCAGTCAAAATTAATTTAAACCCTCTCATCTGGTTAACTTGAATATATTTCTAACAACTTATTACAGTTAACATGTTTTATGAATGTAGAACAGCAGAAACAAAATGTTCAGAATCATGTGTTGCTGGCTGGCCTGCCTGAATTAAAATCTGCTGCAGTCAAGAACCAGAAGAGCCGCACAGCAGAGCAGGAGGGAAGAGAGGGCTGTAAAATTTTATTTGGAGAAATCTGTACATGGAGGTTTTGGCCTTCAGTGTGTTCACGTGTATACGCATTATGAGGACACAGACAAGACGCTCACTGAGGATCAGGAGAAGTGCAATCCATTACTCAAAACTGGACAGGAAGTTCAGTACAATCTGCTTCAGTTTAGCATCTGATGCCTCCGAGATCTTTCCATCAGCCCTGGAAGAAAACGAAAAAATAAAAAAATTTAATAAAAATATTTTAAATGTGTCAAACTATACAAAAGAGAAGCTTTGCCTTACTTGATTGCAGAGAGCAGGTCCTGTTGCTGGCTGAGGATGTGCTGCAGGAACGCCTTCTCAAACTTTGTGATCTTGCTGGGCTCCATCTTGTCCAGGTGTCCTCTGACCCCGGCGTAGATGACCGCTACCTGCTCCTCAATGGCCATGGGAGCTGCAGGAGAGAAGCGGGTACGCCAGTACATAAACCAGTCCAGATACTTTTCAGCATAGTTCAGGATTTAACTGTGTTGGTGTTAAAGTTTCTTTCCAGTAGTAGATAACAGTTTTCATTTAGTATAAATTCAGATTAGTTGGACCCTGAAGCTAATAGTTAGCCCATTTTGTTTTTAACTTCAGAACTTAAAATCTTTTAAACAGCTTCAGCTCTAATTGTATTACTTTTAATTTGTCATATTAGCACCATTTTACACAACAAAAATACTGGCTGCAACTAATTAGTTATTGATTAATCAGATTAAAAGCCTTTTTATACAGTGTTAGAAACTTATTAAAAGGATGCTAATAATAAATTCAATTTATTACAACTCAAATAATACAGTATTCCTCTAGTGAATTTGAACTGAAGGCGAAGCTAAAACTATGGCACTTCTGCATATTTACATTCAAAGTGTTTCATAAATGCAAAATGTTTAAATATTTTTCTACAGTTTTGCTGTAATTACAGCACTAAATGTATTTCTTATTATATTGGGTTTTTCCAAGTATGTATATTAAAGTTAACAATTGATTACCAAATTAGTTCATTCCAATTAGTGAAACTAATCATTTCAGCTCTTAAACAAAAGTATATTAAAGGGTAGTGGAAGACTGCCTTTTGCAACTATAATATTTTTCTATGCACAAATACGAAGGGATTCAATTGATATTTCTCATTAAAAATTTAACCCAAAGGCTTCTACTATAAAGAAAGCCAGTTTAAATTAAAGCTGTCACGCAGTATTAGTGTCATTTTTATACTGAAGATGTAACGAGGCGACAGTTTAAACTTGATCCAAACAATTAACCTCTGCATTGGGGGGATATTTATACAGTAGATGATTAATTTATGCAGGAACTTGAGTTAAGAGGTGTTGTGCCACCAATAACTTTTCTAATAAGGATTATGTAAAGAGTTTCCACCTCAGTAACTGTCTTAAATAAAAGTTAGACGTAGTTTTTAAACACCCTAACTTTTAATCAACTACTCTGACAGCCTACGTTTCACACAGGAAGTTTATTGGTGGTGCACCACAGCTGTCTCAGTTAATTATGTCAATCGGTTTGTGTGATTATCTGACAATTGCAAACAGGAAAATTTGAAGGTCCAATAGGAAGTGTTCACATAAACCCCGGTGGAGACACGAGTCATCTTAGGACAGCAGACGTCCAATTTGGCCTCTTGGTTCAACTCATCTAGATTTATACCAAATACAGATGCCAAGAGTGCCATCTACTGCAGGTAAGATATTGTTTATCATTTTATGGATCCTGACTCATCAACACTCACAGTACTGTCCCTGCTTCAGCAGCTCAGTGAGCCTGACGCCTCTGTTGAGCAGTTGCTGGGTGGCGGCGTCCAGGTCAGAACCGAACTGAGCGAAGGCAGCCACCTCACGATACTGAGCCAACTCCAGCTTCATGGTACCAGCCACCTGCAGGCAAGTCACACCGGATTTAGTGGCTTCGACTCTCATTGCACATATTGAGGGTAAATTCTAACCACAGATTGGACAGACCTGCTTCATGGCTCTGGTCTGGGCAGCAGAACCCACTCTGGACACAGACAGACCCACGTTGATGGCTGGACGGATGCCCTTGTAGAACAGCTCAGTCTCCAAGAAGATCTGCAGTAAAAAAAAAAAAAAAAAAAAAAAAAAAAAAAAAAAAAAAAAAAAAAAAA
>CAEGAE010031208.1:0-26223 GCA_903067095.1 Girardinus metallicus | reverse complement strand
TAGATAGATAGATAGATAGATAGATAGATAGATAGATAGATAGATAGATAGATAGATAGATAGATAGATAGATAGATCTTATTAGTAGCTAGTTAGAATAAAAAAAAGTGTAAAAAAAAAAAGTATTAAAATCTTTACTTTTGCTATTATGGGAAGCAAAAATTACACACCTGCTGTATGTGTTTTTTTATGAACAATAGTACCTCGTGCATCCTCCAACACATCCTCTCACAACACACACGCACACACACACGCCTATGCACTACCCCCAATCCAAATTATTCAGCCCATTTCGTGCAGCTCTGTTTGCTGCTCAAAACAGTTACCAGGTTTGTCTCACAGTTTCATCAGCTCTTTGTCGTGTGGCCAAGTTGTCATATGTGCCCAGTTTCATCATGTCTTCATCACCCCTGAAAAACTTTTAACCACATTTCTTTGTATTTGTATGCATTTTTAACCCCTGCTCATAAATTCCTTGGGAATAGAGAATTTTTATTTTCCATCTGTAACTGTAATTGGCCACAATGCAAAAGGAGCAAGGGTGGTGGGAAGGTGCTTATCCAGTATCTTTACACATTTACATTGGAGAAAGAGGAAGGGAGAGTACAAAGCAAGGGGTTCATGGTAATTACATTGCCTTTCCACATTCGGACAAATAGGCCCTTCTGCATGCATCCTTCAATTTATGTGAATCAGTTTGCTGAAAGGTAGCACAAGGCAAAGCAGTTTGTCATCCACAACTGAAACATTACTTCTTTAATCTACTTAAAAGCTGTCACAGCAGTTTTTTTTTTTTTTTTTTTTTTTTTGCAAACAAGAGAACTTTAAACTAGTTTTTACAGTTTTGATTTGAAAACAGGCACAACTCTCTTAAAATTCAGACTCAGGAAAAGTTCAGTTTTAATGGCAGCAGAGACAGAAGAGCCCAGAGGCACTTTGAAACATCAGAGATTCTTTTAAATTTACAGAAAAATCCAGCCCGAATGGCACAAACTTAATTAGGTGCTGCAGTCATGACTAATGAAGCTGCTGTTTTTTTTGGCATGAAGATGAAGGGGAAACAGAGGTACTAGAGGGAAACATGTCACATCTTTACTCAGCTTATTAATGCTCATATAATAAATTGAAAAGGCAAAATATTATAGAGTTAAATGTAGGATTGGAATACAAAACTTTGTTTTTTTCCTTGAAGCTTTAGAAATGCACTGGGTTTGGTTGGAAGGAAGGGTTTTCATAAGAAAGTTCATTTCTATTGAACTACCTTATTTTCATATACAACATGAAAGAGCATAAGCCCTCACCTTTAAACAGGAAGTTATGTCATTTTCAATTTCCCTGATTATGATTTCTTGTTTTTATTACTTCCTGGTTTCCGCTCATATCTTGTTTTTGTCAAAAACTGTTATGATCATTGTTTTACTATATATATATATATGCGTGTGTGTGTGTGTGTCTCGGTGTTTTTAAACCTTCGGTTCTGCTTTGTCTTAGTTGTTTTCCTAAAGATGTTGTTTGTACAAGGCTGCTGAGGTTTTGCGGTTTATCCGACAAACTTCTCTGTCACTCAAAGACAAAGAGTTGGTTGGGTTCGGCTGGTTTTTCTTTAGAGTAAAATGATGCTGACTTTACTACTTTCATGAAAGAGCCTCGGTGTTATTCTCAATTTTATGGCCATCTGGTTGTTTTTTCAAGGTTTTAATAATGTTTCAAATACAGTATCCATTTATTGCTGAGCTTTCATTAGCTCCAGGCGCCAAGAAATTACCAACAGATGTTTATATAAACTTTTCACCTGGACTGGTCCACACTTCTGAGGTTTATTTGCAAAATGAGTGCCAGCACTACAGGGACAAAATAATTACTTTTTGCACTGAACTGACCAGGCTTGTTTTAATAACTTCATTACAGAAGAATATAGACAAAAAGCTTGACAACCAGCTTAATAGTTTTTACGTAGCTGCCAATTTATTCACACCCATTGAACATTTTTACATTTTGTCAATTTGTTGAACTTTATTGTTATTCTATGTGAAAGACCAAAATAGCATGGTGCATACATGTGATGTGGAAGACATAGGATAGTTTGGGAAGCTTTTATAAATAGAAAAATCTGACCCACCAGTCAGATACCTGAAAATAAAATCCAGTGCTTCAAGAAGTCATAAAATTAGCAAATAGTCCTATGTGTAGTACTAGTATAAATACAGAGGTTTTGTGAAGATGTGTTAGAGAATAGGAAAGTGGTTTGCCTCAAGCCATGTAGGAGACTCAGCTAGCATGTGAACGAAGGAGATATGGTTAGATGGGAACTGGAACTTCACACAGGCTTTTTTATTCATGAACGAAAACTTGTTAGATGCTGCAAAAGGCTTGAAGTCATGAGCACTAAACATAAAGCCAGAGCTACAATGGAACGATGCACAGCAAAGCATATTTATGAGTAAGAGTGTCCCAGTCAAAGTCCAGACCTCAAACTAATCAAGAATCTATCTCTTAAAAATTGCTGTTGATAGACAGTCTTGCAAAGAAGAATGGGGAAAAAATTCAGTCCCTCAATATACAAAGCTGGAAAAGACACATCCCGACAGACTTGCATGTATAATTTTAGAAAAAAGTGTTTCTAATAAATCTTGAGTCAGGGGGTCTGCTTTTACAGGATTTGATTCAGGAAAAGGTCAGATAATTACAATTACATAACATACTTCAAATTGTTTGTAAAAATTATTTTCCATCCAGGTCCCTCTGGTCTGGTTAAACATAAAACCAAAAATACACATGTTTGTGGTTGTAACAAAATGTGGAAAGGTTAAAGAAAAATGCATACTTTTGCTAGTCACTGTATCCATCTGTTGGAGTTATGTAATATTATTTTTGGTGCACAGTGTTATCAAGAATCTTGCCAATGAAATAATAAAAAAAATACTTGTAATTTTTTCTCTAGAATTACATGTAACTCCAGTTAAAGTCCTTAAGCTTTTACCCAACTCCATATTTGAACTAAATCTTAATTTATAGCACTCTGCAACTTCACATTTAAGCAGATCCCCTTTTATTTCATAGTCTTTATTAGAATGGCAGATAATATGTCATTAGTATCTGCTATTCCCCTGTAGTATACACATATGGATTAAGCATTTTGTGTACAATCACTACTAGTTGGACAAAAGGGGTAATTTCCACTAATCATAAATAAAACCTTGACGGTATGCTCCATGCTTATAGCTGTTGAAGACACAAAGCAAAAAAAAGAAGACCTTCTGATTAATTCATTTAAACTGCAAACCTGAAGTAAGGTGTAAAAAAAGGTTGCTGCTCAATAATGCGAGTTTCTTTCTGGCTACATCTTTCTTATTTGTTATTATTTTAATATGGGACATAAGAATAACTTTTTTCAAAACAAGAGATCAACATTTTCTTACTACTTAGCACATTCTTTGTTTTTGTAACTTTGCTGCTTAAAATTAATTGAATTCTTTTGCTGCGAACAGATACAGCAGTTGTTCTTTTGATAAAGTAGCAGGTCAAGTTGTGTTTCCTGTAGTGCTAAACCACACAAGCTGTTACAATTAGCAACCACAGCCATTAACCAAGGTAAACAAATAAAGGAAAGTGAACTTTGACTTGATAATAAGAAGTCCTTTTCCAGAAATATTCCTCTGTTAGCACACTTGTTCAACTTCCTTTTAACCAAATGTAGATAATGTTCTTTGGTTAATTTATTTATGATGTACTTTGCCTTTTATTGCTCACTCACATATGCTATGAAAAACGAGCTGTGCTTTAAAATGACATGGTGCGCTTATCAAAGGAAGTTACTCAGTTTGTAAAATATACTGTCTTTCGAACAGCGGACCTTTTTTACAGACTTATAGGTGTACAATGGTAAAATTAACAATTTGTAAACAGAGGTAGGAAGGGGTTTAAATAGGAAGCTAAGTTACTGTACTTCACAACAGCAAACCCCTGGGTTAAAACCTCTAGGGCTTTCTTTGTTTTGCTGTCCCTTCTGCTTCTGGAACAGGGAAAGGGTTAATCCTTTGCTCGACCAGAGGGCCATGTACATCTTTCCCGTGTACACAGCTGGGGCCATTTCATTACACACATTCTAAACATATCCAAGCACAATGTTTAAGTGTGTTTGCATGTTTGTGTGTGTATGTTGAAGAGTTGGAGGGGTGTAACCTTAGAGGCTATCCAGTTTGTCCAACTTACCAGTTGATGGATATGACTCCAAGGTGTGTGTTAAAGGTTCAAATGTCCCAGAAAGGAAAAGCTGATGTGTTTTGCTGAGTCTTTTAATTGCAATTTGTCAGGGGTGTACATCAGCAGATTTATTAAGCACCAAGTTTTCTCACTGAGACAAAAAAAGCTTTATTTTTAGCTCGGTGTGTTCATAGACACGTACTGAGATTTTTGCCTGGAAGAAGGAGTTTCTTTGTATGGCAGACTGAACTACATCCATGTGTACACCCCTTCCTACCTCTGTTTACAAATTACATGTTCACATTCTGATTGCTATGAAAATCCTGCAGGTCTGCAGCTCCACATACATAAGGTGTATTTTAGTCCACTGTGTTGATACTTGTTAAATTCTAAATGAATGGATGCATAAAGTCTTTAAGTTCATTTAAAGTTCTTACATGGAAACACTCAATTTTACTTAACAGTATGGAGAACTGCAGAGGATATAAAACCACACTGACTGGTTTATTTATTAGGTGAGTCTGACAAAGGCAGTGAAATTTTAGACAGACATTGGGCATTACCCAGATCAGCACTCATAAAGACCTCCTGTAATCATGCCATCACTGCTCATAAATCCACTTCATTACATTTCCTCATGCATTACTCACTGTGGCTCATTTAAGCAGACCTCACACTCTGAAGCTAGAGACCAAAGAGCTTTCACGTGGCTGAATGAGTTTCCAGTTAACAAAGTCATTTTTTGGTTTAGTCAAATGTTCTTAGCTGATAATATCATGAAAATCTGCAAAATCTAACATCATTTCATCCCTAGGTCTTTACGAACAGTGGCAGGATACATTTCTTCATTCACACTCCTTCCGTTTTATGAAGAGTTAATTTTACATGTTTCACTGTGCTATTTTTCAGATGATGTGCTGTGCAAGTGCCTCCTCCAAACAGACTGTGTTCAGTGACATCCAAAAAGTTCAGTTTTGGTCTCATGTGACCTCTATTCTTCAAGCATATCTCTGACCTGTGCAAAATTTCTATAGCAAACTTTAAACTCGCTCTAAGATTCCTTTTTTTTTTTTTTCCAAGAGTCCTGTGCTGTCAGAAGGCACAAAGGACTTTTCTGTTATACTACAAAAACACAAAATCTTACCAGATATTTTGGTCTAGTTTCTAGTGAAAATATCTTATTACATTTGAAATTAGATAAAACTAACTTAAAAGTCACTTTTCTCCAAAATATAGGAGTTTGTTTTAATTAAATAATTCCTTAATATTGGTTAAAAATTACTAGCTCCACTGGTAGATTATTTCACTTATAACAAGACATTTTTCCCATGTTCTATGTATAAATTCCAGTGGAATTTATACTTTTTCACCAACATTAAGGAATTATTGACTTATAGCAAGCTCCTACTTCTTTCTGAAAACTTGTAAGTTAGTTTTGTCTTATTTCAAATGTACTTTCATCATCTTTATTTGCACTAGAAACTTGACAATACTTTGTAATATTTTGTGTTTTTGCAGTGTTGGGCGCACCGCTTATTGTTTTCATGGAAACTTCTGTACCTTCTAATTCCAGGTCTAAATTATGAACACAACATTTCTCAATGAACAATTCAGAACTTAATAGACAGTTTTGTAGCCAGTACAACCAGAATATTTTGCAACAATAAGGTCTTAGAAGAGTTGGTTGGTTTTACCCATGACGAGAAGCTTCTTATGTCATATCTTGGTACTAAACCAATCAGTATAAATTTGCACAGATACGGCTCAGGATCGCCTTCTAAATGCTGATAGATCAGCTTGTTTGGAAACAAACATATTTGTTCACCTTTCATGCCATTTTGCACCCTCAGTTCTTCATACGTTCTATACATAGTCCATTGATTTGTTTTGATCTACTTGAGTTATTCCTGACATGGGGTGACGTTCACTAGCTAAATTATGTATTTACAGAGAAAACTATTGATATGGTCCGTATTTATTTCCCCTGCTGTAAATTCTCACATTTTCACAAACAGTATTAAAGCTTCCTCGACTTTACAAGATGTAAACATTCACTTTGAGGAGAAGTTGTCATTTAGGTGGCAGTAGCTAAACCTAACCACATGACACTGTCCAGGCCAGTGAGGAGGGGCTTAGTTTTAGGATTTCATCAACTTTAAATGAGACTGTGATTCTACTTAACACAAATAACAAAAGCACTTGGTTTATGAGAGTCCTGCTAAGCCCTCTAGTCTGCATGTCACACAAATGAAAAAATAAATCTGCTGCTCTGGTTTGTTTATCTGGTAAGGTTCAGCAAATAATCTCCAGAACTAATTTCAAGGAGACATACATCTTTTAAATACTCTCTCCAGTTAAATCAAAGCAAAACATGAGCTAGTTTTATGTTTCCAGTATGATCTATTATTATGGTTTTCCATGTCTTTGACAGCTTAAACATTTCTGACTCATAATACAAACTCCCCATGGGCCCTAGAAAAAAAATGCTTTTCTCTGAATTAAGCAGTTTTCTAAAGGAGCAGTCAATCACTTCTGGTTGGCTGATTCAATAAGTGTTGTGTCCCTTTAGTGGTTAGCCATGCTGTTAAGACCCATTCATTTTTAAAGCTTTTCAGAGTGGCAGCCATCCCATGTTTCATGGATCTAATGTCCAATTCTCTTAATGGGCTCACAAACTGTATCAAAACACTTTGCTGTTTTCCTTTTAACTTGACTTGAGCTTGTGGCTCTTTTCAAGCAGCCCAGACCACAAACAGATGCCATCCTTGTCACACGATTTGGGTAACGCTTTCTAGCCATGACAACTAAAATTCATTGCTTCTATTTTTGTATTAGGTTATTTTCCTTTTGCTGTTCTGCCTCTTTACTTATTTATTTTACTCTATTGATTTTTCACTATATACAGGGATTTTATAATATATGTATTAATATATATTTCATGTCAAATTTGTTTATGAAATAAGTATTTCTCATAATTTCTTTCTATATTCAAACTGAGCTGTGATTAAAATGAAGCAACTTATTCACAGAAATGTCCCTCACTGCATCAGCCCTTATTCTTGTAAATGTTCCTCTAATAAGAATAGCGCAGGCTGCAGGTGTGTAGTATTACATGTTACACAGTGTGATTAATCCTCTCTCTTTCTTTCTCCCTCACCCCCTATCCCACTGCATCACACATTCCCATAATGCAGCTTGTTACCAGGTTGCACTAAAAAGGCCTACAATAGCAGCAGGTGTGCAAATATCCCTCAGACCCATTGGACAAAGAGCTTAAATAATGCGGGTAAACAAAACTTTTATTTGAATGCTCAAATAGAAAGCATGTTGAAACAACTTGCCTCAGGGTTCAAGGAAGATTACCTTCAAACAGAGCTTGTTTATGACATGTACTGGTGTACATGCAGCTGGAATAAGCAACCTTGTTCCTCTTTTTTTTATGTGTAATTCATTGTTAGCGTATGGAAGCTAAGTTTTATGACATTAATGTTTCACTGCCCCCAGAAATGGGAACTTGAGTTTGCGACTTATACAGGAGTCGCACTTAAATCACAAAAACAAGGTTTGTTTTAAATCTGCAATCTGCAGATTTGAGATTCACTTGGCCTCCTGAGCTGGGAGCTGAGACAATTATCAATCTGCATCTCATTTATTAAGAGTTGAAAACAAGTTGGTAGGTTTAGCTCATTTGAGTGAATGATTCATACTGTGGGAGGAAAAGTATTAAAACAGCTACAGAGTTTGTCTGTTTTGACTTAATGCTAACATTGATTAGCATTTGGAGTATGTAGGCAACAGAGCACAGCTTGGACAGATGATAGAGATGTGCATATATTTAATTTATAAATCAGCAACATTGGCAGACTGTGGGTCATTACTGACTAATAGCTGCTCACTCTTTCTGTTGCAACAAAATAATGACCACAGAGAAGTTTGATTTCGGTGCTTCAAAATAAAAGCACTCCCTGTTTGAATAATCCAGAAATAAATCTTATTAACCTGGAGTTAAGAGCACCAGTTTTTTAAGTGTTATTTAAATGTTTTAAGAAATCTATAAAAGGTTATAGATTTATGTGTTAAAAGGTTATGTGTATAAACAACCTACATAAATGCAGAGCTTTACATGGAATTAATGTACCTTAAATGAGAATTTGGTTAGTAATCTGTTTTTAACTCAAAGTAATTAGATCTACTACATTTTTATTTAAAACCGTATTACTGTGATACAGAGAAACTGTGGTATTTGTGCTCAAAGTTTTCATATCGTGTGAATATCATATCGGATCCCTCATAAACAAGCTCTGAACCTGAACTCTTTTTTGACACACAGTCAGTGTACTAGTTGTCAAAAGTATTTGGTACAGTTGTTACAAAGAAACTTGAGGAGAGGCCACATATTGTGTGGGTCAGCCGGTCTGTCAAGTAGTGAAAGAAAAACAGCTGTTTCTACAGGAATGTTTGCAGTTAAGTCCTGCTTTATGCCGTGGTTTGTCAGAAATGTATCATTTGTATAGAACAAGAACAAACAAATTTAATAACTCATTTGCCTTCTCTGTAATTCACTGTCCCCTTTCTTTCCTGCTTAGTCAGGAATTTATCACCAGTTTTACAACCTTTTGGCCCATTTCACTGCCTGAAAAGTCTGGTGTTTGTGCAGACTGTGTAAACCTGACCACGAGGCACAACACACTGAACTTTTTCAATATTGATCTAAGATGGCAATCTTTCCCTAACCCCTCACCGAGAGCTTTTTACGAGTCCCTCAGCCACAAATATATTAAGCATACTTGATTTGTCAAGATTGTGTCCTTTAGGGAAGACAAATGAAAGAAGTTCTACATTATGAAAAACACAGGTGACTTATTGTTCTTACATAATTATTTGAGTTATAATTGGCCATCAGTTGCCCTTGGTTAGATGAGCACGGCTCTCAACGTGTTACTGAAATAACACTTCTTTGAGATTTTCCATTTGATGAAAATCATGCAGTATTCATGAGTCTCTCTAGCTTTATTCACTTGCAAAATCAAAAGGAACAATGCACATGGCTGCAGCGAAAGCTCTTGCCAGATAACAAAGGTGCATTCCCTGAAACCTCGGCTGGGGGTATGAATGAGGTTCATGAGATTCTTGAGCCAACTAATATTTTCGAGAGTTGTAGTCAGGGCTTATTCACAGCGTGACCTTGTTTGCTGTGTGTTTCTGCTGGTTTATGAACTCTCACATGCGGTCATACTGTGGGATGGCAGCAGTAGAAACGAGATCAAGGTCTGTGAAGCCTTGGCATAGTTTCCTTGCCTGGACAGCCGCTCATGGTTCTTTCAAATGACATTCTTTCCATGAAAACTGATCTACCTTCTCAACATCGGAACTACTGGCTGGTGGTGTACCTTTATAGTACCTGCACAACCTTGAAAAAAATTTCCTTTCTTAAATAGGTGTCACCAACATTTTTCTAACTCCTGCTGGTAAACAAGATGGGGAAAACACTAAAGAGGTACTTTGTTTTAAAGGTATTTCAGGAAGCTGATTACAGTGGTAAGTTTCAGTTAACCAAGGTTAACTGTCTATAATAAACCACTTGGAAAATAATGACACTATGCCTGGTTTTATGAAGGCTTTTGGCTGCTCAGCTAAGCAGTTCTGACCTTCAGCAGTTCCACCAGCTACTCAGAGCGATCCTTCTGCACCCTCATGGTTTTCAGACTCCATTAGGTTCTGATATGAATCCAAGAGAGTGGAACTCTGTGTTTTAAAATATGGTTTTGTCAATGAAGTGTCACCCCATATTCAAGAGAGCCATATCCAATCGGGTGTGTTGATATCTTCAGACATCATAGAAAGGCCAGTATCAATTTATACAAAGTTCTGTAAAAAGTGCAAGAAGTTTCATATCATCTCCACAGTGTAACATGTTTTAATAAGATGCCAGAGAAAGAGCTGGATTTACCACAGATTTCTCTGGCTGTATAAAGCAGTGATACTCTTCCCTCAACTGTTGCTGTGCACTGCTGGTCAGCAGTGCCATTATCTAATGGCTAGATTTTTCTCAAACTTGCAGAAAAGACAATTTTAGTTTTTTAAACAATATTGCTGGTAGCAAAAAATATTGACTGTCCTGATGTGGAAACTAAAGCAAGCACCACCAGTCACTCTTATTAAGGTAATGCTGGTGTAAAACTACAGTTGGCGAGGTGCTAGCTGTTTTAAATCAAAGCACATCTATATATATATATATATATAAATATATATATATATTTCATATTTTTTTAAAACTAAATCATTAAAACACAGGCATAAGAGATGATTTTAGCATTTTATGCATTTTGTGCTGATTTTGGGGATATAAATCATTCTTAAATCCTTTTGAATTTTAATCTTTGCTTAGATTATCACAGATTATAGACAGTAACAGCCCAAGTTCAGACCTGTTTTAAATGAAAGTGCTTACATCTTGTACTGTGTATTTGTGTTTAATATATTTATCTTTAAAGAGATCCTTACATAGAAATTTTAAGATACTTTGAATAATTAACCAATTTTATTGTACTATTTAATAATTAGGATCAATAGGAATGTATGTAGGGATGAATTGAAATTATTTTTTGTACAGTGCCTTTAGACGGTTGTGAATTGGCGTACCATAAATAAACTTCAACTGATTTGAAATGAATGATCTTTATACTTTGTTACAGTGAAATCTGTGTATCTTTCAGCAAAGTTATTAAACCGTAAGAATTCCGTATTTCACCTATTTCACCATGTATAATGTTTAACACAGCAGTCTACTAATACTCAAATCAAAATGACTAAAAATGTTCTCAACTCAGCAAAAGACCACTAAATTAAGTTTGCGTTAGAATTCTATGAATGATATTTGGTCAGTTGTTTTAATTTTAAAGCAGGACATATGGACAGTTCTGAAAATGGCAGTATGTTGTATGGTTTGATTTTTTAGATTGTAGCATGCATTGAAAATTGGCCTCCAGTGTACAATTACCAAGCCCATGTCTAGCTTGAAATATGTTGGATGTCTTACAAAACAATAAAACTACTTTCTTTGTTTTGCAGCACAGTATGGTATCAATCCTTAATGTTATAAAAATCAAAGTTTCCTAGTAATTGTAATGGTAAGCTGTTTATTTTTGTCAAACTGCAGAGAGAGAGGGGTAAACACATAAAGTGTTTACTTTTAATTATCAATTCAGCTGGCTGGAGGTTGTATTTGAAAAGTGCTGATACTGAAATAGCTTTTTATAATGGTCTGCAAGGATTTTGCTAATCAGTGCTATTTTTGTGCTGTGTAGGTGGGCTTGGCTCTAAGCAGAGGTGTATGCATGGAATAGGTTGGGCGATTTAGCCATTATCTAATGCACAGAAGCAAACTCTTAAAAGCTTAATTTTATTACCCATGCATTTCCATTTAATTTTGATGAACACGCTTGAGCATAAGTTTGTAGTGAGATAGGCAGTTTGCATGGTACTAATATAGTTATTGACATAGATGACCAGCAGAGAGACATCCCAGTGTACAACATCACTGCTGAAGTTTGCATACATTTTCAAGAGTGCATCCCCAACAGGAACTAATTAACTAATAAAAATAATTGCCAGCTTCTTTCATTCATCACTACAGCCTCTCATAACAGACAAGCTTCAAGCAAAAAGAACAAAGTCGTACATAAATCAAAGTAGTTCCTTTGCCAAGCCAAAACCCCCTGGGAGGCACCTTGGTGCTTAATTAAAATCCAGAAGGATCATGTTTTAAGTGTAGGTGAGCGAGCACTGAATAACAATGACAAACAATGCCCCAGAGCATTAGTTGTTTAGTTTGCAAGAGAATAGCTGTATCTTTGTTTTATTTTGTCTTTCCCCTGTACAAAATAAATGAGATTTAATGTGAAAGAAGAAAGCTGCTTTCAGAGCAATGTGGCAAAGGGATTTTTGTGAGCATAGCCTTCACTGGCTTCATGAGCTCTGAGAACCAGTACTGACATTATAATCTTATAATTACACATTCAGGATTAGAATGAAAAAGCTCATTATTAGACATTATTTGATGGCTTACCCGTTCAGCTCACTGTTTATCAAGCCCGCTTTAAGCCTTTCAGTTCCTCATGCATAGAAACCAGCTGCATTATTTACCTTGATGATTGTGAAGAGTCACCTGCAGACAAAATAAACTTGAAAATAGAACAATTACAAATAGTTTTTTTTTTCACAATCTTATTTTTATCTAACGTGCTTTCAGAGTTTAATGAAATTTGACAACTTGCTATAGTCATGGAATAAAGATATTAAAGCAGCAGTTGAATAATAGAAATATGAGCTAAATTAGAGTTACACAGTATACTGAATTTCAACATCCATGCTGCAACAATTAGTAGGATTTTTATAAATTTATATGCACATTATGTATAACAATGTTGTATGTGAAATATTACACAGACTACTTTAAAGAAGTAAAGAAGCTGTAAAGCTCACAGAAAGTGGTGAGAGCCTCATAGTTATGGGAAAAAGAGATGTGATGAAAACATTAGGCAAATCACAACCAAAGTAAACAAAATCCCAGCTATACGTCAGCATCATCCTTAATCCAAACCTTCATACTATAATTAAACATGAGCCAATACAGGTAATATGAAACAGAGCAAGGGTGTTTCAGTAGCTTTTGAGGTTGTTGTTATATTGTGCCATGATGCAATTAATTGCACGTTTGTTTAAGGATTCATTCCCGCCAGTCCTGTTTGGGCCACTTTAATCAAACTCTAGTTCATTTGTCCAGGAAGTCCGGTTTGGTTGGGGAGGAGGGAATGAACTCGGATGACGACCAAACAAGTGATCAAAAGCTTCCTGCTTTTTTATGCAACATTCTTATTGTGGTGGTTTTATGAATACTGTACAGCAGTTTGGTGAAATTATAAATAAATTGACATTGACACTGACAAAACAAATGCATGAGGTTTTCATGTTGCTTCTATATCTAGTTCTTGGGACAGCGCCACCACAGGTGAGGAGTTGAACAGCTTTTTCAAAGATTGTGGTATGAAAGTGAATTGGACCAACTAAAAGTGTAAGAAATGGTGCAATTTTGGTCCCCAGCATAACCAAGTCTACTAAGCATGTAAATATCAAGTAAATATATTGGTAAAAATACATATTATTTTACAAAGCAAAAAGAAATGGACCAAAATTGGTTTAATATTTAAAAATGTGAATTTTCTGAAAATAATTTTATGTAGCAGGATTGACTTTCAATACTTACAAATATGTGTGATTTAGAATACTTTTTCAAAATTGCTTTCAAAAATTTCTGTTTGTAGTGGATTATGTCTGATTTTTAACCTTGATAAAGTACTTTCTGTTACACGTGACTGTATGAAAATTACTCTCTGCATAGTTTTATTGACTATTTTGGATTTATTTGGTCAATCTCCATATTTTATTGCATGTTGTACATATTTTATTGCAACATGCAATAAAATATGCATGTTGCATATTTTATTGCAACATTTGAATTGATATTTGAATTGCCAGATCTGACATTTCTGCACTGACTGCTTCCTGGATTTTTGCCAGAGATACACTCAGAAATGATCAGATGAAAAAGGATGAGCAGGACAGTTGGAATGTAAACTGTCCTGCATTGAACTGTCTCTGCAAGCATCATAATTCTGATCTGCTTTGGCTCATTGCTGCAGTTAATAAAAAGAGAAGCACATTTAAAAAGGAGAATGTGTGTAGTTGTTTGGAGGAAAAGAAAAACCCTCTCCAAAGTCAAATCAGCTCAATTACAAAACTCCGGAGAGCTATCCCCAAGCAACCCTTCCATGGGCTAATCAGTCACAGCAAATTGTAGAGGTGAATATTTCAGACTCTGTAGATTTGAATAAAGACATCATGATTATTTCACCATTGTATTGTACCCTTGAATAAATTTCTGAGGCCATCAGCTGGAACCTGCATAAACTACAAAATTCCTGATCTAAGAAGGAAGGGGGGAAAGCGGGCAAGGGAGTAAAGCAAACACAAGTGCTGTCACTCAGTGTGGTGAGCTAATTGGGTCGATCTCTTTAGTGGAGATGAATGAAGAGATTAACTCTCCCTATGTGTCCAGTGAATCTCCCCCTCTGGCTCCAGGTAAATTAGCCGATGACAAGTTGACTGTGGGAATTCTGTTCCTCACTCCGACTAAAAGCAGCAATCAGTATGTTACAGTGACTCTGCCTATTACAGTAAAATAGTTTCTCATGATTGTTTTTGTTCATTTATACTTTTTTATTGCTAATCTCTGTTTACGGGTTTTCTTCACAAACTCTGACCAGAAAGTCTCGTTATCTTGCATGCATTCGGATATATTTCTACCTATGCATGCAAGATATGACAGTTCCTGATGCTCCCTGTAGACTATGTGCACTGGCAGAGTATTGGTAAAGCAGGTCAAACCAGACTAATGAAGACAGATGAAGAGTGAAGGGAGAACATGTGCACAGGAAGGTGCAGCAGCACAGCAAACCGGGCTCAACTCTCATTTATTTTAGTGGAGAAACTCACAGCATGGTCCTAAAATAGAGGTCAAGGCTCAAATACAGAAAATGTGACTGACCCCTTTCTTCAACAGAGGGAAATAGTATAAAAGTACTCAAAAGGACCCTTGGTCAAAGGAGCAAATCAATAGCACTAGGAAAATGGGGATGTACACAGAAAATGTATAACTGATTGTGCAAACAGCATTTTGTCATGTATTATTTTACAAGACTTTATTTGGAATAAATTTCTTTATTTGGAAACTAATGATTAAAATAGCTGTTTTTGACTCTCCTCACACTGGTGGTGATAAAACAGAAAATATTTTGGATCTTACTTGTGTTCTCCACATGTGAACTCTCTGCCACCTCCCCTCTTTCTTTCGCTTTAGGAAGACCTATTTCCACATGCCAGGGCTCCAGATTTTCTTCTACTTTGATCTCCAGCCTGTCGTTTTACACAGAATAAAGGCATAGTTGTGAATTATGACAAAAATATGTCTATTGTTTCTTTGTTCTAAATCTCCATAACTGTCACCGCAATGATATGGGATCAAAGCTGAAGCGTCGTGTTCACTGTTATTTAAATCTGGTGTCTTAATCTGAAGAGTAAAGTAACATTTAGGGTTTAAATACTGTTAAAAACACCAGAGAAGCACTAAGCCGGATGGCTGCTGTCAGGAGAAAAACAATGACTGTAACTCAACAGCTGTCAGGTTTGCTAATGATGTCCTGGTGCGCTGTCAATCTAGCAGATGAACGGACAATAGTATGCCAAGGAGAAAATACTTGAAACAGCTAATTGCTTCTAAGAGCTCACTCAAGCATTCTGTAACTACTCTGTGTTCACAGATGTCTTTTCCAGATGCTGTTTCATTATGGACCTTAAAGACATTACAGACTAAATGCATTTTTTTATGATCCTTCGTTGCTGAACATCAAGTATTTATGATCATAGGTGCATTACTGCAGCCGCAACTGACAGAAAAAAGGAAACGTCTAAGGATAGCATCTGTATTCCATCTATGCATAGCAACTGTATTTGTGCATCTTCATTATTTAGCCTAATTTCTCCCCCCGTCATTCTGTTAATCTTTGCCAACTTGTTGATTGTCAGTTTGGAGGCACATTTCTGGAGACGAGCCCGAGAGTATTTGCAGCCGGACCTCTGTCAGTAGCGCCAAGCAACACAGCCACAAATTGGAATGTGGTACAGTTCTGGGAAAGTAGCCAAGATTTAAATTAGACAATAACCTCTGCTCTTTCTATATTGCCTCTTTTCCAGCTGCAGGCCCAGCTATTTGTTTAATACAGTCAGCCCTGTAGTATATAATAGACTGATATATGAGTCACCGCTCAGCAGTTTGTGCTTTTCAGATTTATAGAGATTGAACAACGGGCCAGTTTGTGCTTACTTTGGTGCACTGTGAGGAATAACAGGAAAGAGAAAGTTGCACAGCAGCTTGGAAAGTAAGGAAGGCCTGGAAGTCTGGTACAGGATTCAATAATCTGAGTTACAAGGGAAAGAGAGTTCAGCAGACTTCTAGGTGGCTGCACACATAGCTACAAATTTCCTTTACAATTGTCTGTAATATTTCAAATCCTTTCTTAAGATGGTTTCAAAATGAAATTTAGACCTAGTTGCTTATTAAAAACTTCAAAGATGGACCGATTGGGCTAATCCTGGACCACAATGATTTTTTGATTTTGTTCCCTTTGGACTATAACTCAGTAAAGAGGGAAAACAATTTAGCAGAGTCCTTTGATAGAGATATCAGTTATAAATCCAAGAGAAGATAATAGATGGAAACACATTCGAAATTGTTTTTTCCAGTCACGCATGACAGAAAATGTTCAGAGCTTTAATCAGACTATCACTAAATTGAAAAAGTGCATCAAAATGCATGCAGTTTGTAGACCAAAAATGATGGAAGTTCTTATTTTAGTGCAGTTACCTAAATAGGAAAAAAAAAAATCTGGTTAGTGTACTTGTTGATCACCAATCAAAGAGAAACAAAGAAAAAATGTCAGATTCCAATATCTGGCTGATTGATTGGTCCATCTGTACTCTCCATCATACAAGAGATAGAAAGATTTATTTTTTGGTCGTTTTGTCTGCTCTAAAACGTACAACATAACATTTTTATTCACAAAATCACATATAGTCTTCCACTGACTTCACAAGATAAGAAATAGATGGCTGTTCTGAGTTCATCACTAAAAGCTCTTGACAGTGCACATTCCCAAAGCCATTTATAATGAGTGCATTATCCAGTAGTGGCACACAGGGAATAGGAAAATGCATCAGGGCTGGCGGAGTAGTGCAAGAGAGGACTTCAGCTTTCAGTTGAGCTTTATGTGGATCTAAGTCCCAGAGCTCATAAGAACCTGACAGATCAAGAGAAATAGCATCATGGCCACTAAAAACAAACCTGCTCGTCTTCTTTTGTCTGATATCTGGGCATACAACTTTTACATATTCGGTCTCCTAACTGCACACCAGCTTCTTACATTTTAATAGAAATACAGCAAAGGATGCTCCATTTAAAGTCTACACCTTTACCATCTAGGGCTGCTGAGAGTAAACAGCCCTGAGAGATAGCTTAACAGTTAACGGAAGACAACATCGGCAAGCCGAGCCTTTTAGATGCTGCTTCCTCAAGAGTAGTGTGTCCATGAAATAGCAGCCTTTGTGAGGAAGCTACACCATGTTTCTGAAGCCCTCTCCATCACCGGAGCCCCTTTGTGGCTGTGGGCCAATGGCTTTGCACCCTGTTAGATCAAAGATGGAACCCCATTTACCTCGTGCTTTCTTTTAGGATTTGCTCTTAAGAGCACAGAGCAATTTTAACTGCGAGGGGAAAAAAGCCGGATGTGGGATACCGACCTGCATAGTAGTGAGACTGCAGGGCCCATTCTACTAGTCCATTATGAAAAATACTGAGAGCATCTTTGTTAAAGCCGCATTTGTAAGGCTTTACAGAAAAAAGCAAGAATTCTAGTAAAGATGAGTGTTTTTGGTATGTTGAATTGCAAGAATATATACTTTTTTATGGCGTTATCATGATAAAACCTGTGTCAGATGAAATGCAATATCTAAAGAATCAAAATAACTGCAACTAAAATCTTCTATTAGAAAGTGACCTGACAAGTTGTGGAACAAATGAGAGCAACCGGGTCAATAGTGAACTCTTCTCTTGTTCCATGATAATATACAACATTTTTCCGTAGTAACCAGTTCTGACAATCTCAGCTCTTTCTGTTCATTATTCCTCTAAACACACAGTTCACATTTAAAAGCTTTTTTCCGAATTCTGTTTTGACTCTGGGAACAGACACATTTGCAAACTATTTGCAGAGCGTAAACCATACTAGGTGTGATATTTAAACACATAAACACATACATTAAAATGTAACAGTGCGGGAAGAGATTTATGTGTAAAAACCACCAAAAGAAAAATCTGTAGACATGCAAGGATAAGAATTCAAGAGCGTCATATAGAGAATAATAATATACATTATTTCAACATCCAGGCAAAATGATTAAAGAATCCAATATGTTCTTAGAAGAAAAAAAATATATATTCCTAAAAATATAATCAGTTTTTTCTGTTTGAGAAGTAAAGATTAATGGTATACATGGTGAAGATTAAGGGTCCTATATGGATCTCTTAATCAACTCTTTTGGATAATAGAAGAAAAAACAAAAATGAATTGTATTTGAGATGTTTGGCATCTTATAAATTACCACAAAGATAGTTTAAATAGAGCAGAGGTCACAGGCTCTGATTTGGAGCCCTGAGGAACTTTTATTGATACTGATAGAAAAGAGCTGGACCTGATATGATGAGTACTGTGTGCTATTTGAAAACCAGATGTTGATGATTTAGTTTGTTTATCAAAGCTGTGTGTTCAACTGTGTTGAAAGGAAAAGAGCATAACTTGTCACTAACGTTTTTAATGACACATATATACTCTTTTAAAAACTTTAATCGACCAACATATTTGAAATTCTTTACATACAGTTATTATAGCCATTAGATTCCTAGGAATGTGAGGACTCTGTGCTTTGCAATGGGACACTGTGTCCATGTCTGTCCCCTTCAGTAGTTGTCTCGATGACTAAATGCTTGAAAAAAACAAGTACCATTTGTTTGAGCTTGAATTTAAGCGGCTTAGCACACAATAGGCCATTACCGGATTAACATCAGCATGTGTTGTCATCGAGTGATTCATAATTTACTAATATTAGCACCTCCGTGCTTAAATGTTCCCTTACAGAACAAGTAAGAAAGCTTTACTCTGTCGATTCTGATAAAAAGAATACATAATGAATCTTAAGAACTGTTATAAGATTTCAGTGTAAATGCCCTTGAGTCAGTGTTTCTCAGTGAGCAAAAATGTTCTTTAAGAAACTACAAGATATGACTTTGTGCTAACAGTTTACTCTCCTGTGATTGGCAGTCTTTCTGCCTAAGCCAATGTGGGAGGCCATGCAGGAAAACTTATTCACAGGCAAATCTTATTCAGAAATCCTTAAAGTGACACACAGATTTCAGCAGTGCCTTTCACTCTGGTTTGTTTACTGCTGCATGTTATCACTCTTTTACAACATGTCTTTGCTGGATATATTTTTAGCCCCATGGAACGTGCTGAACGCTCAAACTATAGTTTGCCTTTCTACTGTCTTTCAACATTGCCATAATGACTGGGGAGCCTGAAAAAACATAATGCATATTTGCTGAGCTGTGAAATAGCTTGTAAGTTTTTTTTCTTTATTTTGATAGGTAGGCTTGTAATTTTGGTTGGCTATACAAACTTAGGTTTATGCATCGTGACCGAAATATAATGCTTCTGTTCTATGTAGAGCAGTTTGAGGCTCTACTTTTGGGTTTTGTGCAGGGTAATTCCATGATATGTAATATTTGAGGGAAATCAGTGATGGCATGTTGCAGCTCTTACTGGAATCACATTTGAGATTTTCAGATAAACAACTTAATAGAAACTGCATAGTTCTGAAGACAGCTTTTTTTTTGAGGTTTGCTAACCAGGAAGCATTAAGGGAAGACGTCTTCCGGTTTCTCCAGGATAGGTTTATTCTAGGAAAGCAAGCTGCCATGACACCATTTGAGGTCACGGTGGTCTATGTGGTGTGAAGGAAGATAATCGGTGCACAGCTTGAACAACTCTGTCATCAGTTTAATTCAGATCTCACATAAGACTTTCTGCACTGCTGAAGTAGTACTGACATTTAGAGGCAAAGAAAAAGCGAGATGCTTACAGTGAACTTCCCCTCAGTGGCACCTTGCGTTGCTGACGACCATCAGTCCTAATGGTAGAAGACAGTGCTGGGCTGGGGGGAGTAATGATTTTAGCTTTAAACTGAATTACCAATCGATCGCCTGCAGATTAGAACTCAGCTTGCTGTAGACACGTGGAGTCACTTTACAAACTGACCGCTACACACATTTGAGGAAATATATCTATATCCCAGTTTGGGCGCTGCATGTGCAATGGCCTGCTGAGTGCAAAAAGCCTTGTGATCATCATAGAGGTGACTGAGGGGTGTTTTTGCTGCATTAGCTTGTAAATATTAGTTGAGAATAAAACTTTTTCAGTGGCTAGAACAATGGCTTTTTGATGGACTCAAGTGACTAACTGAAAACTAACAGCAGGCCAAGCTTTGACGGAAATTGCATAAAATAACACAAAGCAAACGGCCGCAGGTTTCCCTGGATAGAGGGCCTGGTTTTAACTGTAGTGTTTTCACAGTCTTTTACTGAGGCCACTGGAGAACGTATTAGCACAAGTGTCATGTTCCAGGGAACACATGCTAGGCTGTGATTACTGGGCTCAAGCTGAACTGTAAAATCACTTGTCAGCAGTTGATTTGTTTCTGGAAAAAGCCTGGCCTCTTGATTGAATTAGTTTGGTGGTTTTCAGTGGGGAGCAAGAATGTGTCCAACTGTGTTACTCACTGACAGACAGCACTGATATTGTGACGTGTTGGTCATACTGTAAAACCAAGGGGAGTTTTGTTAAAGCTTATTTAAGAATTGGTATTGGAAGAAGGCATTTAGAGTATTTTTTTTGTCAGCTTGTGTTAAATAAAGTGGACCTTTTTACTCCTGAAGTGTAAAAAAACGTCACGTATAGCTGTATAGATGGGAGTTTGTATGCATAGAATGAGCTATAAGAGGCTCTTCAGGCATGGATTGTGCTGCTCTTTGTTGTCCAGTTCATGTTTACTGATAGGATCTGTGTGGTTACTCCATCATATTGAGGGTGAGATGGGGTCGTGTTGGTGCAATATTGCGTTCGCCCTGAGGTTGAAATAATTTTGTTTGCTGTAATAGCTGTAAAACACCTTATTTCCCACTGGACGTGCTTTCATACAAATATTTCTGTGCAGGGATTGAAAAAAAAAAATACAGAGCAACAAAACCACTCCAGCTGTAGTCAGAAACAAAAAAACTAATAAATCTGTAACTTTATATTGCACCTGCTCTGTCTGATAATGAATGACTGATGGTTTTGCAGTGATTCAGCAGTTGTGCGTGATATTTTGAGTAGGAAAAAAAACATTTCTGTGGATTTGAAGAAAAACCTAGAAATGTATATTCATGTCTTTCATTGTGCGGCTGCTTGGTTTATTCACTGTGTGTGTGTGTGTGTGTGTGTGTGTGTGTGTGTGAGATCATGCAGACACTGGAGTCTTTTCACATCAGGATCAGCGTCCATGTAAGCTCTTAATTCTCTCGTCTTAAACAGTTATAGAAGAAATGTGCTGCTGGTGCAGAAAGAGAAATAAAAACACTGACTGCCTGGCATTTGCTCTGCCATGTAGCCATGTCTGTCTCTCAGCTCGGCTCATTTTACAGAGAGCCTTTAGCTGCGATTCCACTCTGTTAATAAAAGCCTTAAAGCGCCACTTTTCTATGGCTTCACTGGGATTCTCCTCTGCCAGAACAAGCAAATCAAAGCAAGAATGTGACATTTTGTTTTGTTTTTGGAGCAGTTTTTTTTTGTCTCAGTGCAAATCCTTGGATTTGTTCAAAATGTCCATTTGCAAAGCTTCTTCCAAGTTGGCGTACATGCCGTTGTTTGGCCCCTTGCATGGCAGCCGGCACTCTCGTCTAGCTCGTCACATCATTTTAATTACAGAGCCTTCATTGTCTGCTCTGACCCATTTTAGCGTCAGCTGCACAGACCCTCCAATCACACTTAATTTCTTCTGGCATTTGACTCAATCGGCATTGCTGCAAACATGAGCTCCGACTGCCCCTCTCTCCGCCCCCAACCCTCACCAGAAAGGAACTGGGAATAACAACAACAATCTCCGCTGCCTGCTCTCATTGCGGCAGCCGGACCCACATGGAGTGAGCTCTTTAAGATTGATAACAGTGGCAGGGGACATTTCCTAGGATGTTAGTCACCGTTCTCCAAGGAGATTGGGAGCTGCTCTTAAACAATCTTTGAAACACAGTAAAATATGACTCACAGAGACAGAGCCCAGGGAGATTCACATCACTAATTGGCACTTGGACTTAACTTGATTGTGTTTTCTCTAATGAAGCTAATGAGATTTGGATCAATGTCCATGCTTGCAATGTGTAAATTAGCCAGATCTCCTAATATGATGTTTGCTGTTAATGACTCATCACTTTTTGATTTAGACACGTGGATATCTGTATGGTTGTCATCTGCAGAACTCAGTGGTGTGTAGCATGATAAATAATTTAGCCGATTATCTGTGGCAGTTAATGTGATCATCAAATGTGATGGTAAAGCTTCAGCGTAAAAAAAAACAAAACTGTCTTACAGCAAATAAGGAAGACAATACTAAAAACATCTCAGAAAATACATTTTCTCAGTAAATGTATTTTGAAATAAGGGTATTGACATGTAATTCACACCATATTTCTGTAGCAACCCGAATGATCAACACAAATTAAGACATAATTTGTGACATATTCAATACATTAAATACATTTCACTATTGTCTCCGTACCGACATATTCAGTATGGAGAGTTTTCTTCAGATCTTGGAGATTCTGGGACATTTTTTAATTATTGTGATCTTCATTTCTATCCAAAGATTTAATTGTATTCAAATCAGGTGAATGACTGAACCATTCCAGCAGCTTTATTTTCTTCCTCTGCCACCCACAAAGAGTTTCCGGCGAAGTTTGCGATTATTGTCTTGGTGGAAATGCACTATGGTTAACCCTTATCAAGAATGCCTCAGTATATTTTTCCCTCAAACATGTTCAGTTGCTCAGTTGTAAATGCTGAATGATGTTCTTAACTCTAACTCTATTGGTGTTTTCTGCAAAACCTCAACAAAAACCAATTTTTTGCATCATGCCAGTTTGTAAACAGCATCGAAACGCTGTATTGCAGGCACTGGCTTTCTTAGCCAATGCACAGCTGTCTCCACCAAAGGTCTCACAGCATTCCTCAGTTCATCAAAAGTTGAGTTTGTGATTCAGGCGTATTGAATCCATAGCTCTTCTGTAAAATCAGCGATTACAATTTCCCCAAATGCCGCATATATACGTGCCCCTCCCAAGTATAAGAGGCTTGTCGCTCCAACCCTGAAATAAGACGCTGACGTCTCTCCTCTCATGGCTGGTAGTTAATAGCGCTAGTGCCATGGCTGAAATATATAAATATATCTGCTCTAAGTGTTTACATTTGTCGCCAACATGATTTTTAATGACTTATCACACGAAAAAGCTTATTCACATGGGATTTTAATTGCATTCCTTATTTAATGGAAACAATGCAATTGCGACGTTGTATTTTTTCGACATAAGCAGAATATTGTAAAAGCTTTTGCGCATATTTGCAATGGAAGCACAGCTATTTATTATTACTCATTGTTATCATGAAAAAACTGTTTCTGCTACTTCCAGGTTCCTCTGAAGCTCTCTGTAAGTAGCTATTGTCTGGTTATTCTGCTATTTTGCTCCTCTGTGAGACATTTTGCAAGGAGCACCTGCTCATAGCTGGTTTATGATGAAATGATGCTCTTTCCCCTTCTGAGTTATGGATTCAACAGAGTGCAGTGTAACATAGGATTTTCTTTTTTTTATTGTTTTGACTTGTTACTGGCATCAGTTTTGAATGGTTTTCAGCTTCATTAGAAAAATATTTACTGAGAAAAATGTTGACACGTTCATTATTTACTTTACCGGCTGCATGCGAAGCAGATAAGTAGGAAGACTACAGTTAGCTAATTCCTGCTTCTTTGTGAGGACTGTCTTTATTTTATCTGAAAAGTGTTTAACATGAGACATTGTCAGCTTCCTTTTCAAAACTGTACTCACAGCACCTGAAGAAGCAGGGCCTGCCCTGAATGTAGCCTTATCTTGTTCTAAATCTGAACAATTTTCTTAGCGCGTGCTTGAAGAGAGAGGGCTATCTCTGGGACTTTAATTTATTATCTAAAAGAAGACGAGGAAGAGAGAAGCACTTCCAAGATAAGGCCATGGTAAGGTTAATTACCAGCCGAGTGGCTGACGTAACCCAGCCATGTCATGTCTCCAAGTTACACACAGCTGGGCAGTGAAGGAGTTTCAGCAGTTGACAGATGTTTCTCATTGGAGCCATACACTTTTTCTGTCTGAACATTTTGATAGAAACTATGTAAACCCTGGTTTTTAAGTCAGATGTAGTTCAGTGGGGCAGCTTCAGGCTAACATGGCACGAGGGGCCTGGCGGGCTCGAACCACCTGCTCCAATAACGACAAACAGAGCTCATGGCGCCTCTACTCGTTGTTGCGTAGCACAGTTAACACTTCTGCAGACTTCCCACTCTCTCTCCAGGGCATAGACTAATTAATGGATAACATTCGCAGCTGATTAGCAGCACTTCTTTCTGTAATTACATTCTCATACTAACCACTCATAAGGAAGAGCATATAGAATAAAACCCACAATGCTCATTAAAATGTTCTCTTATTTAGATCTTAGTTTGTTACCATTGTTGTTTCATGAATATTCTGTTGAGGAGTATTTTGAACTTGCCGTCATCCACTGTTTTTAAGTGAGTTTGTAATAAATGCACAGAACTTTTATTAAAATTGCATCCTCAGTCGAATCTCATGAAGATGTAGCCTCGCCATAATTCTGTCCTCCCTGAGTTGTGCAGACTGTTTGCTCTCCTCACTCTTACAGAGGTGCATTGTGCTCCTGGGCCCAGCTGCTAGCCCATAATTCTTCATTCTATGTCCCATTGTTTCTACCTGTCAGCGCAGTCGTGTCTCAGAAGAAACAAAGTGGCTACCATTTTGCCAGCAGGCTATGTGTGGGCTGGGAGAGGCGGGGACATGTTGTGGAAACATGTTATTTCTTTCCAAACTACAGGGTTTTAATAGCTCATCAGTTGCCTTAAATACTACCCAATCTTTACAAAGTGGGACGCACAAACTCTCTATTGTTTCCCACACATTTATATGAGCCATGTAGGCACCGGAGTTAAAATTTTTATTGCAGAAATTCTGCATAAGAATGATACAAGTTAAATAAAAAGGTAAACCCAGCTGTCACTGACCAACAGTGTACCCCTCCCACAATAAACACACCCTCCACCTCCTTATTTCCCTCTAGTATCTCTCCTCCCATAGGTTATTTGAAGTTAATAACCTGCCACTGCATCCTGATACTTGGCTTTGTGATGCAAACATATCCTTAATTGCCATCCCATAAGAGCTGAATAGCCAGAGCAAATTCTCATTACGCTGGCTTGAATTGGCCAGGCCTCTCTCATGCTTCTCACTGTGTAACAATAACAGGAAAGCGGCAGAATGCGACTGTGCAGGTGGAGGAAAGGGTTAATGCAAACGTTCAAAGTGTGACAGTTTGTGTGAGTGACAGAAGTCTGTTGAGAGAATGGGCTTGCCCGCTCAACCCACTGGAAGTCACTGACTGATTGTGTTTTCTTTTTCTTCTTATTTATAGTTCCAGAATAACAACAATTACATGAACATGGCTGAAGCGAATGGCGCCCTTCTCGCTGCTGGGGATGTGAGTACGCTTTACTTTCCCTTTGTCTAAATGTCCTTTGAAATAAGTCTGTGCAAAGACAATTAAATGTGTATTTTGATTTCACAGAAAACAACACAATCAACAAAAAATTTATGTTACTCATATTAGTTGGCCTCATTCTGCCTTTGCTACGTAAACGGGGGATTTTCTCTATGTAATTTACTGTAATTGATTTTACACCTGCCAATATAGATTTCAGCTGGTTCTAATTTCATTTTAAGAAAAAAATGATTTCTACCCTATAAATACATTTAAATTTTACCCGTTTTAAAGATAAACATTGTTAGCAAAATAAAGCAGTGATTTCTCGAAAACAATACAAAGTTACATAGATGTCACTCTACATCAACAAACCATCTACAGCTAAGTTGGCATTTCTTCTATAACTGTTAAAGTAAAATATCCTCCACTTATTTTATTTATATATATATATATATATATA
>CAEGAE010031205.1:0-11577 GCA_903067095.1 Girardinus metallicus | reverse complement strand
TGTCCTTGGTGGTCTGTCCTTTGTGGTCTGTCCTTTGTGGTCTGTCCTTAGTGGCCTGTTCTTGGTGGTCTGTCCTTAGTGGCCTGTTCTTGGTGGTCTGTCCTTGGTGGCCTGTTCTTGGTGGTCTGTCCTTTGTGGTCTGTCCTTGGTGGCCTGTCCTTGGTGGTCTGTCCTTAGTGGTCTGTCCTTTGTGGTCTGTCCTTGGTGGCCTGTCCTTGGTGGTCTGTCCTTAGTGGTCTGTCCTTAGTGGCCTGTCCTTGGTGGCCTGTCCTTGGTGGTCTGTCCTTGGTGGCCTGTCCTTGGTGGTCTGTCCTTTGTGGTCTGTCCTTGGTGGCCTGTTCTTGGTGGTCTGTCCTTAGTGGTCTGTCCTTTGTGGTCTGTCCTTTGTGGTCTGTCCTTTGTGGTCTGTCCTTAGTGGTCTGTCCTTGGTGGCCTGTCCTTGGTGGCCTGTCCTTGGTGGTCTGTCCTTGGTGGCCTGTTCTCGGTGGTCTGTCCTTAGTGGTCTGTCCTTTGTGGTCTGTCCTTTGTGGTCTGTCCTTAGTGGTCTGTCCTTGGTGGTCTGTCCTTGGTGCCCTGTCCTTTGTGGCCTGTCCTTGGTGCCCTGTCCTTTGTGGTCTGTCCTTGGTGGCCTGTCCTTGGTGGCCTGTCCTTGGTGGCCTGTCCTTGGTGGTCTTCTTGGTCAGAAGTGGATTCTTTGTCCCAAAGTCATCAGTATGTTCGTCCTCATGTTGATAGAGAGTTTCAGCTGCTGTACTGACATGAGGTTGGCTGATAGAAGTGGGATTAAGTGAAACAGCCTCACAGTGAGATGTGACATGGAGTTCAGACAGACAGAAGCAGAGCCGGTCAGTGGCTGAAGGCTCCAAGGTCGCCCAGGAGGTGATAATCTCAGTCTGAAGGGATTATCTTCTCAGACGATGTGGAAGTTTTAGATGATCCATCAGGTGAAGGGAATGGATGGAGACATGGAATCCTCTGTCATCATTAACTTTCCCTCCAGACTGCAGCGTCTGCTGCTCTGGGACGGCTTACAGCAGCGATGGACGCTTCACTCTGATCAAAGTGTTGCTCCTGAAGGGCTGCAGCCGGAGTCTGACTGGTATGGAAAGAGCTGAGGAGTCGTTACTGAGACGAAGGAATGAACTTTTAGTTTTTAATTAAAATTATTCATGTCCATAGACTGAATGCAGGTCATTTTGATTAACAACTTAGCTTCTGTTATATCCAGCAGGTGTTTAGATGACCAAACTGAACAGATAAAACTGTCTCCGTCCTAATAAACCGTCACCCCTCTGTGGGGGGCCACAGGGCTCAGACACCACATGAGATGTTGATTTTAATTTCTGCTTTTTTGTTTTTCAGTTGCGTCCTTGGTTATATTTTTCTTAAAGTTTTTCCTATTTTAATATTCTATATTTTATGTCCTTTTAATAACATTTGTATTTTTAATGTTTTAACTCTAGAGGCTACAGGTCCTTTTTAAATAAAGCTGGACTGGATTGGATTGGACTGGACTGGACTGGACTGGACTGGATTGGACTGGACTGGATTGGACTGGACTGGATTGGACTGGATTGGATTGGATTGGACTGGACTGGACTGGACTGGATTGGACTGGACTGGATTGGACTGGACTGGATGGGATTGGATTGGACTGGACTGGACTGGATTGGACTGGACTGGATTGGACTGGACTGGATGGGATTGGACTGGACTGGATTGGACTGGACTGGATTGGACTGGATTGGATTGGATTGGACTGGACTGGATTGGAGAGGACTGGATTGGACTGGACTGGATTGGATTGGATTGGACTGGAATGGACTGGACTGGACTGGATTGGATTGGATTGGATTGGATTGGATTGGATTGGACTGGACTGGATTGGACTGGACTGGACTGGATTGGATTGGATTGGACTAGATTGGATTGGATTGGACTGGACTGGATTGGAGAGGACTGGACTGGACTGGACTGGATTGGATTGGATTGGATTGGACTGGACTGGATTGGACTGGACTGGACTGGACTGGATTGGACTAGATTGGATTGGATTGGACTGGACTGGATTGGAGAGGACTGGACTGGACTGGACTGGATTGGATTGGATTGGACTGGACTGGATTGGAGAGGACTGGACTGGACTGGACTGGATTGGACTGGACTGGACTGGACTGGATTGGATTGGACTGGACTGGATTGGATTGGACTGCACTGGATTGGATTGGACTGGACTGGACTGGATTGGACTGGACTGGATTGGATTGGACTGGACTGGATTGGATTGGACTGGACTGGACTGGATTGGATTGGACTGGACTGGATTGGACTGGACTGGACTGGATTGGACTGGACTGGATTGGATTGGACTGGACTGGATTGGACTGGACTGGATTGGACTGGACTGGATTGGACTGGACTGGATTGGATTGGACTGGACTGGATTGGACTGGACTGGACTGGATTGGACTGGACTGGATTGGATTGGACTGGACTGGATTGGACTGGACTGGATTGGACTGGACTGGATTGGACTGGACTGGATTGGATTGGACTGGACTGGATTGGACTGGACTGGACTGGATTGGACTGGACTGGATTGGATTGGACTGGACTGGATTGGACAGGACTGGACTGGATTCAAACATCCTAAATCTGCAGAGCAAGTCAAATGTTTCGATATCATCTTCACTTCTTCCTTCCAAAGTGAGTCTTTTTATTCCCGTCTTTGCATTAAAATCCATTTTAAAGAAGCTTTCTGTTGTTTTCCTGGATGAAAATTTTTATTTTATTTTCCTTCAGGTAAATCAACTTCTGCAACACTTTGCACTAAAAAACACAAAAACTTCATATTTAAACACAGAGTGCATTAAATCTTAGCTGTAAACGTGACTCTGAGCGGCTTTTCTTTAGGTGTTAGCGCGGCGTTGTGTTCGTTGCCATGGGGACAGCGGGTCTGTGGTTTTGCAGCCTCCAGATGTTCAGTTTCACACGTGAACATGTGCAGGACGGCAGGTTGTCAGTTCAGACTTTCTGGGTCAAACCGCTCTGATAAAACTGGAGCAGAATCAGTCTGAACTGGTTCAGCACCAAACAGGCTGCGGTTTCCTCCTGTCGGTTCGCTGCTGATGGCAGAGGAGCAAAAAACCGTCTGTCCATCAGAGAGGAGAGATAAACGAGGACAGCAGGGAAATTCAATGGCTCACCCTCCAAATGTAAAGATAAAAACAGATCCTAAACATAAGAGAATTATAATAAATCCAGCTGAAAACGTGCGTTGTCGTCTGTTTTCTAGTTTTACAGTGAATTTCCTGAAGCGTCAATGTGTTTAAATCTGCAGCACAGCAGCAGCAGCTGATGGAAAATCCAATAGGTTAACAGCCCCCCCCCACCGCCACCGCCACCGGGTCGATGCCGACGCCCAGCGGCGCACGCCGCACGGCCCCCACTTATCCCATCATGTTCCCATCAGGGAGCAGCTTTATCTGATGACCTTTGACCCCTCCGCTTGCCAATACAAGCCTCACTCAGAGAGTCCATCCCAACAGCTCAGGTTTTCATCATAATGTGTAAATCCATCAGAATATGAATAAATTTATCCTGTTTCTGTTTCCTTTACTTTAAAACCCTCGTTATTTAACTTTAGAAGTTTAATTTCAACAACGATTCAAGAAACGTGATTCAGGTTGTGATTAGCTGTGCTTAACTGTAGCAGAGAGCTGGGCTACAGCTCATTACATAAACTGAAATCAACAAAAAATAAACTTTCAGAAACCCAGATTGCATTAAATGAATCTCCTTCCAAAACATCAGCAGCTAAAGATTCTCCTGCTCCTTCTGTCCGGGCTGTGAAGGACCAAGATGGACGCCAGGAAAAGTCACAGACGTTACTTAAAAAATGAGCCTGAAGTTACATGTAGAGAAGTGGATGTTGAGCGGTCCAGATCCAGGCTGGACTCTGGTCCAGAACCGTCTCACAGGCCCAGGCAAACTGAATCAACTCCCAAATGAAACTCAGCTCTGTGGAAACATGTGAGGCGTCGGCTGATTCCATCAGATTTAAAACCATTAAAAATGAGGCAGAAATCTTGATTCCATTTCCATGAATTCGCCTTGACAACAGTTCTGTAGGAGCATGACTCGGCAGTTTGTCTGGGTTTATTCCGACGCAGCGTCATAATGACACACAAAGAGTCTTTATTATTATCATCATCATCCCTGCAGGAAGCGACTTGTTCACGCAGCGGCAGAGCTGAGCATCAAACCAGGTCAGGACTGGAGGGTTTTCATCTGTAAACCAGTTCAGACAGTTCTACTGGTTTGCTGCTCTGAACCCAGTAACCACACCAGTTCAAGGCCAGCCAGCCTCCCGGAGCCCAGCGCGTCAGTCACCAACCTGAACCACATCCTGAAGGTTTTTATCTGCCGAGTGGCAGGAAGTCTATTTATGGGCAGGAATCTCCAGTAACGAGCTGTTACTGGAAATGCTCTGGAACTGGGGGGCCTTATCTCCCACCTGGCTAAAATAAGCATTTCCTTTGACTTCTGACGTCGTTTTCTCACCTCTGTGGCCAGATATAATCTATACTCTCTTCTCATGTTTAAGGTAAAAATATTTGCTGTCATGAATGTTAAAAACTCATCAGTGTTGATATTGTGAGGAAAAAGCGAATCCAGATTCAGGTTTATGGATTAAAATCTCCACTCAAATTAATCAATAAACTGATCATTAAAGTAAAACTTCAACCATCAGTTTTCTTTCCGTGACCTTTGGATGTGACCTCTAACGGCTGCTTCACGTTTCATAGGTAATTATGTCATCCTGACTGGACCAGCCTGCAGACTGGGAGCGTTTCCCTCCCAGTCCAGAGGCTTCAGCTCTGGACTGGGAGCGTTTCCCTCCCAGTCCAGAGGCTTCAGGTCTGAACTGGGAGCGTTTCCCTCCCAGTCCAGCTCTGGTCTGTTTCTCCATGACAGCGTCTTCAGAGTACACCTGCAGGAGCAGGAAGTGAGCCGATGCTGTTTCCAGCTCCGGTTTGGATCTCAGACTGCGGTTTGTTTTCCTGGTGGCTCCTCAGCTCATGGAGGTTCCTGTCTTTGTGTCTTCGTTGCATCAAGTCGGTCCAGTCAAGTCCTGGTGGCGACCCGGCTGCTGTTAATGCTTGACCGGATCTGAACTGGGACCAAAACGTGGCTTTGGCTGCACGTTTTGTTGGCTCTCCAGGAACTATATGTTCATTTGACTCCGTTCAACTTTAAAACAAAGTAACTTCAAAAACCACCCAGAAGCCTCAGAATCAGGACGGATGTTTAAACCAGGCGGAGTTCATGCTGGTGCTTCTAGTGGACCAGCACTTAAAGCACTCCTCCATCCACTTCACCCTGACCTCTGGATGACCTTTGCAGACCCCAGCGCGCTGTCCTCCTGAACGTCTCGCCTCGTTTACCTGAGGCTAACCACCAGCCTCACCTTTCAGCAGCGTGGGTCCGCCTCCCTGCTCCACCTGCTGCTCTGCCCCATCACCTCCTTCAGCCCGGCCTCTCTCTCTGGTTGGACTGGGCTGATGTTGGACTCGATCAGGCGGTTTGAACCAAAGCTCTGATGTTTATATTTGAACCTTTTCTTTTGTTCCTTCACCACCTGAATTGTCCATTTCTGACGTTCTGAAGCTGTAATTAAAAACTTGATCTCACCTTCTGCCTGGTGAACCACTCAGCCTTGAGGATGTGTCCTAACACTGAGGCTCCGTTCTCACAGCAGCTCGGTTCTTTGCTAACGTCTCGTTTTTGCACCGCCGTTCCTGCTGCTAATGAAATGGGACTGACGTCAGACGTCTGTGTGGACGGTTTATGGTCGACGGCACACAGCAGCGCTCTGTTTACGGCGTAACCGTCGTTTTTGAGCTGACATCATTGTGACAAGATCCGAAGACGAAGGAAGCTACGAAAAAATAAATGACAGAGTAAAACCTCAGACGACCGACCAGAGCCAAAAAACAAAAAACGTTGCTGTTTTCTTCAAACAAACTGACTTAAGTTGCTGAATACAGATAATGTTAGCAAATGATGATTAGTTAATCCACGCCAGTTTCATGTTAAGTTAACAAGAATAGTAATGTTGTTGTTACATGTTTTGCGTCTCTTAGTCAATGTCAGGAACAAACCCAATCTGATTGACCAGCTGCTGACCCTGAACGTGTTTGACTGGCTGAACTCAACCAGGTTGGAAGATGAAACTTTAGATGTTGTTAGTATAAAGTTTCAAGAACTAAACTCTGTCCCTGGTGAACTGTGGCATTTCTTAGCCACCAAGCAGATTGAATGTCAGAGGATGAGGAATCCCTCAGCAGGATCTGATAAATGTGGCCCCTGGCCTGACAGCTGCTGGAAGTGGATTCCTGAATGTCCCCCCCTCACACCTACTTACCAACTCGGCTCCAAAGACTTAAGAGCTGCTTGACGGCTTCCCCCCGCCGTGGTGCCTGGTCCTAAAACAAATGACAGCCAGGCGGTAAAAAGGCTCCGGCCAACAGAAAGCCTGAGTTTTACCTGCTGATCTTCTCCACACTGAGCCAGGAGCCGACGTCTTTGGCTCACTCAGTGTGTCATGGTGCAGAATTATCTTCTCTAGAAAAAGAAGTTGGTAAAATACAGTATCACGTTCCTGCATTTTTCCCTTTTATTGTTAATCGTTGAATCATCTGTGATTTACCATAAATGTGACGTTAGACGTTCCCACACCGAGCCGCCGGACGATACCGGGTCAACCTGGACCTGCAGAACACACACCAACATCCAGGCTGAACGCTAAGCAGCTATTCACACCCCTGGCAGATCCAGGGTTAAAAAGATTTTCATTCAGGAGTTTATTCTGGATGAGAAAATACCTGAAAAGGATTCAGCTGCTGCTGTATTTACATTGGTTTACTGCAGATTTCCAACAGATATTTAGGTTCTTAATATTCATGTTTTTTTTTTTTGATGTTTGCATAATGTGTCCAGTCTTGTTGTGTTTTTGAAGATTAAATCTTTATCAAGACTAAATCATTTTTGTCTATATCTACATCCAGGTTTGTTCATGTCATGTTTCAGTGTGTAAACAACAAGTTTTGCATCATATAAGTTACAAAATACTTCCTCTTTTAGTTTGACTTTCTTATCTGGAGTTTCTGTATCTGACAGAATTTAGCTTCACTTTAACTTCATGTCTGTCTGTCTGCCTGCCTGTCTGCCTGTCTGTCTGTCTGTCTGTCTGCCTGCCTGCCTGCCTGCCTGCCTGTCTGTCTGCCTGCCTGTCTGTCTGTCTGTCTGTCTGTCTGTCTGCCTGCCTGCCTGTCTGTCTGTCTGTCTGCCTGCCTGCCTGTCTGTCTGTCTGTCTGTCTGTCTGCCTGCCTGTCTGCCTGTCTGTCTGTCTGTCTGTCTGCCTGCCTGCCTGCCTGTCTGTCTGTCTGTCTGTCTGCCTGCCTGCCTGTCTGTCTGTCTGTCTGCCTGCCTGCCTGCCTGTCTGTCTGTCTGTCTGTCTGTCTGTCTGTCTGTCTGTCTGTCTGTCTGTCTGCCTGCCTGCCTGTCTGTCTGTCTTTCTGTCTGCCTGCCTGCCTGCCTGTCTGTCTGTCTGCCTGCCTGTCTGTCTTTCTGCCTGCCTGTCTGTCTGTCTGCCTGTCTGCCTGTCTTTCTGCCTGCCTGCCTGCCTGCCTGTCTGTCTGCCTGCCTGCCTGTCTTTCTGCCTGTCTGCCTGTCTGCCTGTCTGTCTGTCTGCCTGTCTTTCTGCCTGTCTGCCTGTCTGCCTGTCTGTCTGTCTGTCTGCCTGTCTGTCTGTCTGCCTGTCTGTCTGTCTGTCTGTCTGCCTGTCTGTCTGTCTGCCTGTCTGTCTGTCTGTCTGTCTGTCTGTCTGCCTGTCTGTCTGTCTGCCTGTCTTTCTGCCTGTCTTTCTGCCTGTCTTTCTGCCTGTCTGCCTGCCTGTCTGTCTGCCTGTCTGTCTGTCTGTCTGTCTGTCTGTCTGTCTGCCTGTCTGTCTGTCTGTCTGTCTGTCTGCCTGCCTGCCTGCCTGCCTGTCTGTCTGTCTGTCTGTCTGCCTGTCTGTCTGTCTGTCTGTCTTTCTGCACCTGCTGGCTCCTGATGCCGTGAGTTTGTCCTGATTCAGCCAGTAGGTAAATATTACCTTGCAGACGTATTTCGGTTTTTCTTCATACTTTCTTTTCATGGTTTTCCCTCTGAGACCGAAGCAGAGAGGACAGGAAGAATGTAAACAGGAAACCAAACGCATGAAAGGAAATGAGAGCAGACTGAGCAACAAACGGGAAGGCAGCGAACTTCAGATGTACGCAGAGGGAATGAAGAGCAGAACATCTAGAGAGGTTGTTCATGTGATCCGTCAGGAAATTAGAGGTTTTCAGGGGAATGTGGCTCCATCGGCTGCAGGTGGAGAGAAGCTGAAACTAGAAGTTGAGTTGAGGATCAAACTGTGTTTTTCCACGTGATCTGGAATCACCTTTTCAATTTCACTCCATAAATCTCCTCTGAGAGCAGCAGAGATCAGGGTGGGAATGTTTAAGGAGATATCTGAGTCAGAACCACATCGGAACCCAAAACCTGCTGCAGAGGAAACTATAGACTGGGATTACAGTCTATAGACTGGGATTACAGTCTATAGACTGGGATTACAGTCTATAGACTGGGATTACAGTCTATAAATTCAGTCTCCGTGTCAGTCGTATTCACCAGCCTGGTGGCTCCAACATGTTTTATTTCCTGTTCTCTCTTACAATCCATGCTGGTTTTTGTGCCTTGTCGAATTAAGAATTTATTTTATTTTGAGGTATTTTCATGTTTCAATGTGAAAAACAAATAAAGCTGGACTGAATTGGTTTGAAGCTCTGGTTTTAGTGTTTTATGTTTTTTGTGTAAAATCTAATATTTATTTTCTACAATTAGTAAAAACTAATTTTGAAGTCGTTTACTAAAAAGACTGTTGCCCTTTTCTGACAGAATCATCTGGCTCTTGGTCATATTCCAGCATAACTCCTGGTAAACATTTGGATATGAAGCGTATGCACGACGCCAGCAGGACCAACTCTGCTCTGACCCTCATCCAGACTCCTTACATGTGACATGTTGTCAATACAAAGCTGAAGATCATCCAGCAGAGATGGTGTGATGCTCATGTGTAGCTTCGTGTGGCCGAGGGCCCACCGATCAGAGGAGCGGTCCCTCCTCCATCCTTCTGCTCATAAATCCTCTGAAGTCTCTCCCTCACATGACTCTCCTCCTGCTCTCACCACTAAACAAAGCAGAAAATGTTTCCCCAGGGATTCTTCAAACTTCTTATCTTTGATGTCTCTGTGTATAAAAGTTTATTTTTTAAGCTACTAGAAAAAAACAAAAAACGAATTCAGTTTATCTATTCATCTAAAGAGCAAGAATACTCATTTAGGTGGAGGACAGAGTCCCTCAGGAGCGCAGAGATGTAGAAACGTGGAGTTTTTATTCCTATATATGAGGAATACCCATGAAAGCAAAGAAAAGCTGCATTAAAGACTTGAAGCTGTGATAAAGCAGGAATTTTCAGGCTTCATGTGGTGGTTCTGGTCCCGCCTGGAGCTTTTCCTTTGTGCGTGCCAAACTGAGGCAGGCGGCGTTCTTCCTGCTCAATATGAACAGCAGCGAGGATGAAACTCCTGCAGGCACCGGAGGCTTTTATCGGCTTTCATCCAGAGTCTGAGTGTACCTTAAAATGAGACCTGGAGCTGCAGGGGCTCAACTTTTAATTATTTATATAAGAGTATCGCAAATTCAGCAAGCTCAGTCATAAGGACCCGATGCATGAGAGAGGAGGACGGCTTGTGAGCCTGACCTGTCGATGGGGGCCAACATCAACCGACCAGCGCTGAGAGTCTGCTGCAGCACGGCCGACAAAACGCCTTTATTTACATGTTTATTATTATAAAGATCTGACCAGATTTAGGAATCCTGCTGCAGCACATAATTGGAAAAGCAGACACATTTCACAGCCTTCTACACTGAATCCTGCTGAAGAGTCGACATTTCCTGGGAGTTCGATGCCTCGAAAGGCGACGGCTCTGCTGATCCAGTGATCAACACGCGACCAAAGTAATCTCTCCATCGGACCTGATCCTGATTTACTCTGACATCACAGAGACTCAGATGATCATAATCTGATGAGACGTCTCCACCGCAGTCTGAACGCAGACCATCCAACTGATGGTTCAACAACAACAACACGGAAAAAAGACGCAAAACAAGGAGCTTCACTGTTTCCGTTCTGTCTTTGATCTGACATTAATAACTGATATTAATATATTTAAACTGAATCATGTCAGATCCAGTTTAAATATTAGCTTCGAATCCAATAAACCACAACAGTTTCCAGAACTTCATCAGTTCCAAGACACAACGACAGAGAAATTCATTCTGACATGAACGTCATGGCAACACTGTGACTTTCTTCTTCTATTATTTCAACTTTATTCTCTTTGAAGATCCTCCCTCACATGACTGTCCTCCTCCTCTGGTCATTTTACTTTATGATATTTTCTCAGTGTTTTCATGTGATAAAATGTTGAAATGCATTAATCATCTGATCATCGTCTCTACCAGGCCGTGGTTTCTGTATTTGTTGCTCTGGAGCATCGGTGTGTGTTTTAACACACTGCCCAGCATCTGCTGTGATCTCGGACACCCACCGGCTGCCCCTCATCCAGGGGAAGAGGTCAAAGGTCATCTCCAAACCGCCTGAAGTCCGTCCCTCAGAGAGCAGAGGGAACGACCCTGAAGATTCAACCCAGAGGTCGGAGAAATGACTAAAACCTCCGGAGCTCATCTCAGACTCACTGAGCAGGTTAAAGGTCAAAGGTCATGACTGGATAATTAGTTCAGTATTGGTTGTTAAGAGGGATTAACAACCAAACGTCTTTCTAAAAACAACACGGCTGCAGGACTGAGGTTTGAAGACACAATGTCTTATGGACAGAAGGGACCAAAGTTTGTCCTTGATGTGCAGGAAGACTCCAGCTGCACGGCGGTGGAGGAGTGATGATGTGGGACCATGAATCCTCCGTTTACCAGAACGTGTCCATCACATTCCAGGTCATCACAACATCCGATCTGACAGGACGGCTGAGAAAGAGAGAAACCAGGTGCTGCAGTGGTCTAGTCAAAGTCCAGACTCATCTCTGACTGAGATGCTGTGTTGGATTCTTCAAACTCCTCCGAAGCGTCGCCAGCTGGGTGAACTGGTCCCAGTCTGGGTGAACTGGTCCCAGTGTTTATGAACTGGTCCCAGCCTGGGTGAACTGGTCCCAGTCTGGGTGAACTGGTCCCAGTGTTTATGAACCGGTCCCAGCCTGGGTGAACTGGTCCCAGTCTGGGTGAACTGGTCCCAGTGTTTATGAACTGGTCCCAGCCTGGGTGAACTGGTCCCAGTCTGGGTGAACTGGTCCCAGTGTTTATGAACCGGTCCCAGCCTGGGTGAACTGGTCCCAGTCTGGGTGAACTGGTCCCAGTCTGGGTGAACTGGTCCCAGTGTTTATGAACCGGTCCCAGCCTGGGTGAACTGGTCCC
>CAEGAE010031204.1:0-55923 GCA_903067095.1 Girardinus metallicus | reverse complement strand
TCATTCGGTAAATCATGACACTTTTAATACAAAGTTGACATTATTCAAAATGTCTTTGTTATGACAACTTGACATTAATCAAGAAATGATTACTGATTACACTTTAAAAATTATGTAGCTTTATGTTATTAAAGCTAAAGTTTAATCAGTAATACTTTTATAACAAATTTATGTCAGATCATGATTTCTTAGCGAGAGGCTGAAAAGGATCACAATCATCTAATTTTCAGGAGAAAGGAACTAAAAACTCAACAAAGTTGCAACATTCTGTCATCCGTATTTGGAAAAAATGAAGAACAACAGGAACATTATAGAAACTACACCTTTCTCCACAATTCATAAAAAAGAAAGCTGCACAGCGTTCCTGCTGCCAGGCCTGGCTCTAAGGCTGTTTTCAGACTAGATCAGCATATATAAATCCCACAGTGGGTTTTAAAGCAGACTGCAGCACCCACTCCTTCCTATGAGAAAGTTCTCAAGAAAGACCCTAAAGCTGCCACATCAATTTCAGATCACTGGATGTGTTCTACATGTGACAATGACCGATGCCGTTTCCTCCAAAGATAACATCAACCACACTTAAACTTCCAGGCCGAAATATCAAAAAGTATTTTGATATTTCGGCCTGTTTGTCACAGACAACACTGAGCACAGCGATATATACATTATTCACACCACAGGACAGTCATGTTCATTTGTAAAGGTGGATGAAATTATGAACAGTCCAAATACAAACAGATTTAACCCAAAACCGACAGGTGTCTCCTAGAAAACTGTAGATGAAGAGAAATCTATTTGTTTCACCATCGCTATGAGCTCAAGTATACATCCAAATCAACAGATATAGCTTCACCTGAACAAAATAAAAGTTTTAGAACGGTTGGAATAGAGATCAGAACTACTTAAATCTGACAGAAAATCTGTAGGATGACCTGAAGAAGGCCAAATAATATCACATGTGGGATATTGACTGACTTCCATGAAAGAAAAGCTAAAACTGAAATTTAACTAAAGGTTGGTTCAGCAAAGCAGCTTTAGTTTAAAGGCTTGTACACTTACACAACCAGGTTGTTTCAACTTTTTTCTATATATGCCATATATAAAAGAGGAGAAAAAGTCTGAAAATGATTTATCATAGTTTTGTTTTTTTGGGATTTCAAAACTTATTGTTTTAAAATGGTTGTGTGAGCCATAGTTCAATTGGTCAGTTATTTAAAAACTTGATCTTGAATATTTCTGAGGGTTAAACTTTCAAAAATAAAACTTTGTTTCAACAGAATCGAGTGGTATTGGCCAACTTTGAGCGATTTCTGTTTTTTGGGGGGGTTTTTTTCACCATTCATTTTGTTCTACTCAGCCATGCTGCAGGGAAACCAGTAACATGAATGATTAATGAGTTCAAAGGAAGCGTTTCTATATTTTCATCAATGCAAACTTGAATAGCATTTGCATAATCACAGAACATAGATTGTAGCAAAGAAGACATTCATATTTTACATAACTTTGCACAAACGTTGTCTATCACAGTGGTTCCCTGTAAGATCTATGGATTTGACACCTAAATTACATGCAGAATGAAACCTAAAGTTAAAAAATATGCAGCAAAATATAATTTTGCGTAAAATATGTCAGGAGAGCAAGATTTAATGAGTTTTTAAAGACCGGGCTTTATCCTTTGCTGTTTCTGTATCAGCTCGCCTTCCTTGGATGCTCATATTTCCTGTCCTGCAAGCGGCATCTGAATAGCTACCCATTTATTTGGCTGTAGCACCTTGCCGGCTGAAAAAACACCTAATCGATCCTCTGGAGTTGGAGTTATGTGGGCGCAGCAAGTGTTGTTATTCCACCGGAAACTGGCTCTGGACGATGAGCTACATTATTGTTAAAGGCGGCTCCTCTCCCGCCTGCAGCAGCATCCCAGGCAGAAATAAGATACGTCGCAGCTCAGCAGTCCTGCCTGGTTTGCTTGGGGTTGTCATTTTCCAAGGCGTTCTTAGAAGTCGATGTAACCAAAAGGTTTTGTTTACCTCTATGCCCCATTAACTGTGCAGTCACAGGCACGGGAAGAGCTTTGTAATAACCTCTGTGAAACAACTGCCTCCATCTCCCTGTCTTATACTCATCAGAAACGTGTTTTATCTCGGTTTGTCTTTCATCTAATTCTCCAACAACCCTTCAGTTTTTCTCTGTCTTCTGCTTTTCATCTCGAATCTTGGCTTACGACTATTTCTGCTTCAATAAGTGAGTCTCACTGTCAGTTCATTACCATGAATGCTGACAAGCTGTACACATATACTGTGTAAATTATGAATGGAGCCTCAATAACTTCACCCGTTGGATTTGAAGAGCCGTTTTGTCGCCTTCAGCTCGGCTTTCAGCTGTTGCCGTGTTTCCGGAGCCAAATGTGCAACCATATCTGAGCAAGAAGGCGGACAGAGAGCGTAGTCTTTAAAAGCTCATTAGGCAAAAGCGGCTGTCTTTAAAACTTTACTTCTATTGAGGTTAACATGAGCAACAGCGTTAGCAGTACACTAATCAGAATCTAGATAATGACAGCATAATGACTCGTGAAAAAAAGAAGAGCAGACTTAGGATTTCATTAGAGAAGTTGGTGTTTTTGAATGATCTGTTGGAGCCAGAGAAAGAAACCTTGAAATCATTAATCATGTAACACTCCAAGGTCCAGATTGGTTTCAGGTTTGACAGCAAAGGATTCATCCATCATTTCAAAAGTCTGCGATTCTAAATAACTGTTAGATTTTCACAAGGAAAGAGAATGTGTTAGCTTGTTGCCTTACTTTTTTCCCCAATACCACCTGGGAGGTGATTGTTAAACTCAAGTTCATCTTCCTCCACAGTTATGCATAACATTTTCATGTTAGACTCTATACGCATTCTCGCCTAACATCTAAATTGGTTTTAATTGTTTATTTGAAGCCTAAATGTTTTAACTAGGGCTGATAGGAATTTAAAAGAGTGAAATGAGTTAAGCTTCAGTTGAAATATTACTGTAATAATATCAATTTGCGCACAAAGATTGTATTTTTTCCCTTGAGATTTGAGAGAATGGGGTAAGTATAACATTTGTCAGTGCTGGTACGTAGAAACAACACACATTATTTTCACATTCTTTACACATCAAAACTGCAGGACAGGCTGTGCACCAGCAGCAAGACACTTTCTGGATATAATGAGAGACAGTGTTCACTTTATTGTCATAGAAGAAAATTAAGTTGCTAATAAAATTGTTAAATATGAACCATAATTTCCATCCATAACTCTACGCTGGCGTACAGCACAGGCTCCTCTGTGACTGAGTTGCTTGTAACAATGACATTATAGAGACAACATGTCTCCAAGATAAATATGGAATGGAGTGTAATTTATATTAAAAATTCCCATTATTCTTTCAACAAAGACAAAACAATTATCATTAATACGTATGGAACTTGGATATAGATGCTCACTGCCCACCAAGAAATGGATAATCCTGTTTTTAGCTGTGATTTCTCAGTTTTGTTAAAAATGTGTTATACTTTTGCTTGCTTAAGCATAAATTGTGACACTAATTGGTAACGACAAGATATTTACATACAGCATTTAGACCTCTATCAAACCTCTAAAGCCAAGGTTAGGCATAGAAAAAGTCTGCAATCTTCATGTTTGAAACGTAAATTGTGGTATTTGGAAATGTTGTCATGTTGGATGGACCCTTCATAAAAAATGTGTATTCACCATAAAAACTATAAACCAACTCAATGCTCATGGTTTTTTTGTTTTTGTTTTTGTTTGTTTTTTTTTTTTGCTTTTTTGTTGGCAGGCGGAGTGGAGCTGGGCATCAATGCAAGCGGACAGAGACTTAGACACTGGTTCGAGTGTCTCAAAAACAAAGGGAAGAAAGTTGAATATTGGCACACGCTCACGCAGCAAGGTGCCCCAAGCAGCGACAAGCCGGACTAGATTACCCAAGACATTCACGCAGACAAAGGCACACCCACAAGCACAGATGCGTTTGTCTCACTTGAACAACGGTTGACAAGAGTCCAACGACAGCAGCAGCAGCGACCTGAACAAAGAATAAAAGATGCAATAATAATATCATTACAATTCTAAATTGTCATGTGTTGCCACTAATTGAGGCACAATGTATTAGAATATATTCATACTAATCTCAGTGATGGTGACAAGGTGTAATATGAATCTATTTATTTTTCAAGGTAAACTAAATTGTGATGATGTCCTCATTGAAGTGTTGCCATACCGAAACATTACACTGAAAGTTGTACGTGGACCTCACCACATTATGGAAGTCAAACATTTTCATCCAAAATTACACATAACAGACACATTCGAGGCTCATTCGGTTAAAGTGCCCAGCTATTTGTACACCCTTGTGACTTCTAATGTGGTACATAGTTACAGGAGTTTCAGGATGTTGTTGAAACATCTCTAACTTAAAGTAGTTGTCGCAATCTGATGCAAAATAAGACACCGTATTATTATACTGTAAAGCACAAGATGATCCATTCTGTGGATTCGTACCTTTACCTTTTCTGTGTTATGTCTTTTTGTTATTTGTCTGTGGCAGTGGTGTTTTATCACCTATGTGTCAGGCAGTAATGTGTCAGCATTATATGCGTGTGTATGCGTGTGTGTGTGTGTGGGAGTTTTGACAATACGAGTGCCTACATTTTCTGTATGAGCAACATGTGTCTGTCTGTATTCTCCACACGCCCCATTCAGAATGTTTCTATTCGACTTCAGGCGCACCGAAGTGTGAAGAAATATTGACGAAAAGGCAAAAACGGTTTATTCAGCAGAGAAATTATCTGTAACCACCTCAGGCCACAGCGTTGTGGCTGCAGGATAGTGACAAAAAACTGTCAGCGGTGAGCCTGAGAAAGAAAACACGAAATCTTAATGGTCTTTTTTCCACTTTTGTTAATGAGAAGCAGGCATCTCATTTTGCTTTTGGATGTATTGCTTGTTACAGAACTACTGAAGCAAATTTCAGCCAGATTAAAGATAATTTACTGTATTGCAGTGACTCTGGTTCTGCTCTAATAAAACACAATGATGACGCAACATTTTCTGTAAGTGGGGAAATGTTACAATTTTTCATTGATAAAAACAATTATCAGACTGTGCTGTTTGGTTTCTTTTGACCAAGCCCAAAAATATTTTTTAATCCACTGCTGCATGCTTTCCTACTGTAGACATTTGCCTGAATCTTAGAATCCTAGATGCATTAATCCTGTGGGTAAGATCGATAGTGATATCCTTGTCTGTCAAACTTCATTATTTACTGAGAATCTCTGTGCAGTTTACAGGCTAACAGAACAGAGTTCCCACTTATGATTTATCCTCAATTAGAAATGGGTCAGTTATTGCTATCAATGTGTATCAACTTTTTAAATGCTTCATAAACACAAAGTTTATCCGTGATACCACTTCCAAAGTTTAAAATCTACTCAGCTGGCTTACAGAAGGCTGCTAGTACACAAAGTCCAGTTCAGCTGGAGACACAGATTGTCAAGTCAAGGTGGCACTGCTGAAAATACAGCTAGCAAGCTATTAGCTGATTGGCTAGGGTTTTAAAAACTTGTTTTCCAACAATACAATTCTTTTTTAAAATCTTTGCTTCACAACTTATCTTTGCATCACAACTTTTATACAGTGAAATTGTGGTACTCAATCTGTATTACTGTCAGCAAACTTAGACCTCGTCACACTAACCCGTATATTTAGCAAAAACTTAACATTATTTTTTTCAAAAGTACATGGATTTTTGTCAGAAACTAATTTTTAGAAACACTTTTGAAAAACGATGCTTCTAGGAGATAAATACATTTTCATCCTGGCGCATGACTAAACAGAAGCTACAATTGTTCTTGGAGAATCTTTACCCTTACTCTGATTTAGTAATGCCCAGGATCCTTTTTTTTTATTTATATTTCAATATTGTCTGCATTATCTGAACTTGCTGATGTGGCACATGTAATACAACATTTTTTAATTTGAATGACATGTCAAATTTTTTTATTTATTACAAAATAACCAGAGCGGTGTTATTGAAGCCACACATCCAGATTTTTGACAAGTTACAAAGCTTTTCACACGACCATCTCTACATGCATGGTCTGTGGCTGTCTAAAAATAAATCTACATTTTGTTTCTGTATAAAATTGTCCCGTGATTGTCTTAGTACTTACCAGGATATTGAATGCCCACCTTCACTTCTGTCATGTAATTTTTGGTCATACAAAAGAATACAGTCGGTCGGTTGCCTCGGGAAGATTGCTAACTGATAATCAATCCAGCTGCTCATATCCTGTCATGTCCTTCAACAACCTTGGGATCTTTCAGTGTTTTTGTTGTGTTCAACCTAAAAAAAAAAGGGCTTGGGTATTATGAAGATTTAGGAGGCTTAACCAAATATTCAATTACGTCTTTTAATAACTTTAGGAACTGGATTAGGCAAATCTGGGCGGGTCTGTTGTGTATTTTCTCTATGCACATTTAATGTCTCAGCACGTCAGCAGTGAGATAATCAACCCAAACAGCAAGCTCATGTTATTTCTGGGAATACTCTGCACTTTGTTTACTCTGAGGCTGGGTAATGGAGATCAAATGGAGTTCACGTTTCTGGCCGGATGGTTGCTTATTTTTGTGCATCTCTGGCTCTGTTGTTTACAGTCGCAGTATTTTCAGGCTCTTGTCTATTGACCCCTGCTTTGCTTACGTAATCATTTATCTGCAATACAGCTGCATGCTTAGCAATTGCCATCAGCTTGCATAATAGAGTGCGACTCCGACTGATCTTTCTGAATACTGATGTGTTTACAGTCTGTGCCATCCATGCGGTGTGTGTTTGTTTGTGAATAAAATTATTCAGGGTAATCTTTGCTCAGTTGCTGTGCTCAACAAAGCAAGCTTTTGCTTTTAAGAAATCCTTTACTGTCACACACTTTAACACTTGTCTTCCTTGAATTGAAAACAGTGGTGATTATGCAGGAGGGCTGACGCGGGAATGCGATGTGGAGTCCCTGTGTATTTATTGTCATTGTCAATCCTACAGTATGGCTGCCATCCTGTGTCGGGTTTGTGTAACTACTTCGCAAAATAAACTGAAACTGTTTCAGTGGTGGTCTGTCCTGCTTTGAGTGTCACATTGGCCTTTTGTTCAACCAGCTAAAAGGACACTTAAAAATTTCTCAGTGTGTTTTTGCTAAAAAGGTTTTAATTGAACTATCTTTCCTTCAGTAGATTCCTTCCTGTCTCAGATTATTGTTCCAAGATGGTGAGTTAGTACAAGAGTGGTGGAAACCAAAACAGGTATGTCGTGACTCATTTACGACTGTTTAAACCATCATTTCGAAATGACTTCATATTTTATTTTACTAAAAGTTTAGTCGATTAGAAGACAGAAAAAATTTGCTTGTCAAAACTCGTCTAAAAGTTAAATAACAGTAGCTAAATTGTAGCTTAATCTGAATTACAATATGCTGTCCAGATTACCCTGATCTCTTGAAATCTCTGAGTGTTTTTAGTTAGCATAACTCTGGATTAGCTGGTCCTAGAAGCTAAAGCTAACAGCGAGGCCAACAGATGCTGTTAAAGATCTTTCATCGTATCGCTAATCCCAAAAACATTGTGTTAATATGCTCTTGAATGAACCTTCGAAGTAAACAATGGTGATTGACAAAAACCATAACTAAAATTGTCTAGTGTGAATAATCCCTATAACAATATAAGTTAGGCAGTAATTATGTGTATTTTTCATTTATTTGTCAGAAGTGTACCACATAAACATTAACTGTACTTCTTAAAAGGTACTGCTTACTGCATCAAGTTTCAGAAATAAACTAATGCTATCTTGCATGGTTTACTCTTTGACAGACAGACTCCATTAATCATTTGCCTCTCTCCATTTTAGCTTCATATGGCTCCAACACTCGGCCAATAAAGAGTGGCACGTCGGCCTGGTGGCTCCACAGCAGCAAGATGAACGGCCGCAGAGCACTGAAGGTAGGGAAGGAGCGAGAGAACGACAAGCTGGTGGCAGCGCCAGCCTCAACTCCTCGTTCAGTCAGGGCGAGGAAGGCTTTGTGCTTGGCATCATCCAAAACCAGACTGTCGTTTGCGGACAAGCCACACAGGCTGGGCCCCTCAAAAAGTGATGACAAGCCTGGTTAGAGGGATGAAAGAGAGATCAAAGGGCAGATGAAGTGACATATTTCACAAGCAGTGTCATCATGGCGCTGATTAAGGTAGGCTAAAATCGATGGTGCCTGAGTAACATCTGAATATGAAGAGTAGCAAACCTAATTTCTTGATGAGCATTTTCATGTTTGGCTCCACATCCAGCTTGACTTGGGGCAGAGTGACCTCCATGTTCTGGGGAGAGACCGCGTTTACAAGCTCTATCATTCGACGCACGTTTGCGTCCGTCATCCTGTCCTCCATCTGCTGCAGGTCAGACAGCTTGTTGGCATATGGCAGCAGGAGGTAGAGACTGTTGTCACCTGTGAGAGCAAACCTCCCAACCTATGGACAAACAAAATGTGTCAAGTCCTCTCTACAATTACAACAACAAAGTCAGAAAAGACAATAAAAGTTCAGCTGCACACCACAAACAGCAGGTGAGTTAATCAGGAGGTGACCATCATCAGCCACGTGACATAATCCAAGCCCAGGAGATATCCAGATTCACAGTGAATGTCTTACTTTCTTACTTAGCCCATTTAAACAATTCCAACTACACTGAGATCACTAGACATCTCTATGCGGACATCTTTAAACTTTTTCCTTTCAAACACATTCCATGTTTTTCAGTGGAAGCAGAATCATCTTTTTTGTTGCCATTTTTTGAAATGGCTACAAGAGGACTTCCAAAATTTGCCAAGACACTGATAAAGTGTTAACCCTGTTTTTTCTTTTGTATTTCTTTCTCCTTTTTGTCAAAGATTTTATATCATAAGCCAAATTCAAACATCAGAAAAGGTTGATCTGAATAAAATAAAACTGTTTTAAAATAATAATTTAATTTATCAAAGAAACAAGCTCTCTAAAGCCAATCTGATCCAATATCAAAACTTGAGAGCTCTCTAATAACTGCATATGCCACCCCTGGCAACAACAACTGCAATTTAGTATTTGCAAAAACTAACAATCAGTCTTTTTACACAGAGTAGAGATACTCCAGCCCACTCATCTTTGCAATTGCTTTTATTCAGCGACGCTGGAGGATTTAAATTGGACTTTGATCAGGCCACTCCAAAAGGTTTTTTCAGGTTTTAAGCTATTCAGAAGTAGTCCTCTTAGTGCGCTTTTGAAAAATCCTTCTGCTGCATGATCCAAATGCACTTAAGCTTAAGATCTCACATTTATCAGTGGAAATTCTTCATTGTGATTTTCTCATTAATGGCAGGACTCATGGTTTCATTGAGTCGTACAATTTGTCCAGAAGCAAAATAGTGCTATACTACCACTACCATGTTTGACTATAGTTATGATGGGGTTTTTTTTCTGAAAGTCTATGTCAGAACAAGACCCACACATTTCAAAATGTTTCACTTTTGGTAAGCAGTAAGTTCACAACTGTTCATGTTTGCTCTCACTGTGGATTGTGGAGTCACATAGAATTGGGTTGGCTTAGATAGTTTATTTCTCATATTAAATACAGTCATAACTTGGAAACTGCATTTTAAATTTCATCCTGGTAATCTTTGTCTGATATTTAATTCATTTATGAATCTGAACCAACTAAGTAGGACAAACGTTATAAAACATATATACTTGTCTGTAGTAAGCTTTCCGCCAATATGGTCTCTCTGTAGTTGTAAATGGAAGCTCTGTCCTCTTCTGTAGGAACAAAGTGTTCTGCCATCTCTGTAGTTCTCTACATCTTTGCCCTCCTCAGTGCTCAGTGCTAGTTAATTAATCCTCTCTGAAAACTGTCATGTGTGAGTGAGACACAAAGGGGGAGACAGAATCCTATCTCTGTTTTGAGTCTAACTGACACAAAACAGTATAGCTTAGCATTTGTTTTAATTTGAATTTAGCTCGTTCTTTTCCATGCATTGCATGAAGGCATTGAAATGCTTTGCTTTGCATTTGCTTTGCTTTGCAAGGCATTTTAATGCTTTCGTATGGTTTGCTACGGCAGGCTCCAAATATGTGGCAGTATGAACAGTAATGAAAGAAGGATAATCAGGACTAAAGAAAAAGCTTTAGGAGGACCTAGATCTTCTTTTGTCTCAGAAAAAAATTAAATATAGTTCAAGATGGAAAGATATCAGCTCGAGCCATCAGCTTCAAGATCTGATAAAAAAACTCCACATTGGAGGGTCAAACCATGAGTAGCAGCAGCCATCAGGTACACAACAGAAATAGTAAGTTGGCCACCAGATGGCATTAATATCAAGACTTAAACTTCCGCCACAAAGTCTATTTTTTCTCTTTCTCACAGTTTTTTATTTTTAATGTAGATGTTTTCCAAAGTTTTACTGTGGGACATGAATGTTTTAAAAGCCATACAAATACATTCATTGTCTTCCCCTTGTCCAACATTAAACAGCAGGGCTAACAGGTCCACATTATTTTCACTAGTGACACTTCCTAGCTCATTCTGGGCATCCAAAAGTGAATCAAATGCTAAACTAAATACAGCTATTGTTAATAGATTGACTAAAATAGCAGCTGCCAGATAAGAAAAAGTGACAGCTGCAGTAGCAGTAATGTGTTGTCACTGGACAACTGGAAAAAATCCACAAAAGCTTCAGTTTTGGAGATGCTCTGAGTTAGTCATCTTTCAAGAACCGCAGCATAGATTATGCTTTAAACTGAAAAAATTTTTACGCATGCCGAGATGGGATGTTTTCGCTGTGGATGAGTGTGTTTTCTCTGGTTATTCTAAACTACTCCACTTATACAAAATCATACAACTGGTTATTCTAAAGGTATGGTTCTGCATATACTTTGTACTCCAACCTCAGTTGTTGGGACCAGCTCCTAACCCTGCAACCAAGAATCATATTAAGCAAGTACAGAAATAAAGTGAGTGATTGAAGTTGGCCGGTTCTTACCTGAGCCAGTAGTTCAGGAACATAAGCCATAGATGCCATGTATTTCGAATGATGGATGAGTGGCACCCTCACCATATCCCCACCAAATTTCACGAAAAATCCTTTCTTTGGCTTGTCACTAAATTTAAACTTCCACTGACCTGCAACACATGAACACCCAGACGATAAGTAAGCGTTCAAATCTGCACAGTCTTTGGTATACAGAGATGGATATTTACTGACCACTGAATGACACGGCATTGAGGAGGATCAGCTGAGTGTTTGGTGATACATCATTGATTATATTTGTAATCTTGTTGTTGGTCTTGTTTGCCACCCAGCTGTTAATCATCCTCATGTTTTCCTCACTGGACTCCAGCAGTTTTGTAGGTTCTGCCCCATAGTTCTCAACAGACTGGCTACGGAAGAACTCACTCAAATTCATTTCTGAGAGAAGGGAATTAAAAAAACACACACACACACACACACACAATGACCTGTAAAGCGTTTTCTGTGATGGACCAACAGAAATGAGTGGGGAAAAAAAGTTCTGTTTTTGCATTGAATGCTGCTGATACAGTACGTGAGTTATAGTAAATCTGGGAAGCCATCTGCAAGGACTGCCCCATCTTCTCTTTCTGCTTCTTCATTTGGAAGTGAACACAGTTGAAGTCATGAGGCACACAGATAGCTGTCTCCAGGGCTTTGCGGGTGTTGCCCGTTGCACCTGTGGGTAAAAAACAAATCATCCTTGTAAAAGTAGCATGGAGAGTTATATAAAATGCCTGACAGTTTAATTCAAAACGTTGAAAGTACCATGACAATTAAGGGTCAGGAATGATTTTGTAGAAGTGATTCTTCTACTAATGTTTGTAAGAGTAAATGGATGGATGGATGGATGGATGGATGGATGGATGGATGGATGGATGGATGGATGGATGGAACTTTCAGATAATGAAATAGGGAAGGATGAATCAGCAAATTTACATCTGAGAAAGGACGCTGACTATTGCTGAACTAAAAAAGCAATCTGAATAAAAAAGTGAGACATTTTTTAAAGAGTTATAGTCAAAAAAGGTTCTTGATGTATTTGTACCTAACAACAGGTGAGAGAGCATGGCATTGATGCTGACTGGAGAGAAGAGTATATTGCTCAGAGACTCATTTTGTTTCAGATAGGAATAGAGCTTCATTGAAAATTCTATCATAGATTCTCGCAGTATGGGTTCGGCTGTTCGGCTGTTTTCCTCCTGGCAGGGCTTAAGCTCTTCGATTAGGTCTTTGCATGAAGATTTGGGAAGAACTGAAACAAAGTTTAAATATACAATATGGATAATGAAATATCAATTCAGATGCTATTAGATAAAACATTTTTATATGAACAAAAATGTCCTTGTCATGCAGGGAACATTTAGCAGAAATATTTATCAAAAATACCTTCAACTTCAAGTTGTAAAGAGTTTAGCCTTTTCCCTTCAGCAGATTCACAGATGTAAACCCCAGCATCCCCTATGTCAGTTTTTTTGATTATGATGGTCTGATCTTGTTCATATGGTAAAAGCAGTTCGATTTTTGCATCTCTTGAGTTGTCCTCTGCTGTGTTTAGTCTTGTTTTTTTACCAACACCGCTTACTTTGAACCACTGTGCATTAGAGAGGTTACCATCTTCACTGGAAGATGGTAAGTAACATGGGAGGTACGCAGTCGAGTCCTCAGTCACCTTAACAGTGGTGTGAAAAGACTCTGAAGATGAAAGACAGAAAGACACAAACTCATCAGCTTTTTTAGGTTCCATATATTCATCACCTGCACATTTTGTTTTGCCTTTTTAAATGGGTGAATTCATCAAGCTAATTTTTAAATAAGATAATCTGAGTAAAATGTAAAAGGCGGTTCTCAAATGATGATTTAATATGTAAAGAAAAAAATTAACTCAAACCAACCGGGCCCCGCAAGAAAAAGGATTTGTTCCCGTTGTTAAATTATGAATGTGATCAACCACAGTTTTTTAGAATGGTAAATTAATTTTCACTAGCCACACACAGATGTGATCACTGGGATTCCACCAAACCTCATTGAACGAGAGCTTTTATTAACAGAGAAAACATGGAATGTTGTGGTAGATCCAAACTTTTCTTTCAAAATGGCAAATGGTTTGTACTTGTATAATGTTTTATCAAAGTGCTTCACACTACTTTTAGTTCACCCCATTCACACACTGATGGTTGTGAACCACAGCTGTCCTGGAGCAATTTGCCAGTGGCACCAATGCCATCTGTCTAACTTCATTTGTTAGACTGTTTGTCATTAAAGCAAACAACAAGGGGCTTAGAATTTTTCTAATGCAGTCCCACTTTTACCTTGATCTCCTCTGTCACTCCTACTGCACACCTCACTGCTGTCCAACTGCTCTAACATGCCTTAATCAGTGGACAGTGTTCAATGACACCAGTTGCTCCACATACTATAACGTTGTCCTTTGAACCTAATACTAAAGATGGCCCAGGAATGGTGTTGTACCAGTTGGTTGTATGCTCTACTTTTACAATTGGAAAAGACACAATTACACACCAAACCAGACTGATTTGTGTTGTACCGCTTAGAGGAAGCAAGACATAATGACTATTCTGAGGAATTGGTAAAACCTAAAATTTTGCTTTTTGCTGCTAGTGAGTTTTGGAGATATTATTGTTTTACTTCTGTTTCAAGAGGCACTGAAGTATGTGTAGTGTCCAGTTTACTAGATTGGGACTTAACTGGGCTTCTGCTTCATCATATTTTTAACTCATGGGAAAAGAAACTCTAAACGTCTTTAAAAATAAAGCATAGCTAAAATGGTTCTTATTTTAAATGATTTACACATTATGCAATTACTTGGGCAACCAATAACCTTGTTAAAAACGAGTTTTATACTCAAACTGGAATTTTTTTAAATGTTCAGTGTGAGATCATACTGCAGTCTTAAGAGATAAATCCTCCCCCTTTATCTTTGGTAAGAGACTTCTCACCAACTGTGAGGCTGTACGTAGTCGTCACTTGTCCTTGTTCCCACACTGCCACACACACATACTCGCCCTCGCTGGCAGTAGATACAGGAGATATAGAGATGTAAAAACCATTCTTCACATGTTTTGCTGAGCCAGGTGACAGGGCAGTGTCACTAATGTTTTGTCCTGTAATTACACACACACACACACCCACACGCCCACATGCACACAGATAAAACATAGAGCAGATGAATATTAAGTAATGAATATTTCAGTGATCCTGGAAATCAGAAATAATAACAGCACCATTAAATGTCCAAGTAATTGTTGCGCCAGGTACGTCGCTTTCTGATGAGTAACAGGGCAGTTCCACCAGGGAGCCTTGAGAAGTCCGGATATGCATGCATGGAGCAGGCTGAAGCAAAGGAACAAAAGATCAAATTGTGCAAATAAAAGAAAAATCGTTTACGATTTCAAGGACTGACACCAACTCCATTGCCTTGCTGAAGTATTCAGACCCCAATAGAAATCTGTAATATAATATTGACTTATAATGTAATACCCTCAAAAATTGCAAATTAAAACTGGGAAGTAATGTAATGTTACATTATGGCAATTTCAAAAAATCCCAGTAATTATTCATTGATAACAGTATTATGGAAAATAATTTTTACTGCATTTTTCTGAAGTCCCATGTGTTTTTTTTTTTTATGTTTTTTTTTTTTTTTTGCTGTTTAAAGTGGCACAGTGGATGTGTTGTAGTAATGACACTGCACACTATTTTGAACACAATGTCAGCATAATGAAACAGTGGTGGCAAAATGATATTATGGGATTTACTTGGGCAACCAAGTAAATCTGTTGATAGTCAGACTGCACCTATTTGAGACTATAAAAGATTCTAGTCTTGGATAGAGGTTCAGTTCTTACAGTCTGGTGTGTTATTGTAATGTGACCTTATGTAAAATAGTTAGGGATATTAGTAATTTAGCAAATTGCTGTCATATCCACAGTAACAGGATCAAATATCTATAGTTTTACCTCAAAAGTGAGCCACAACAAGAGGCAAACTATGGCTTGCTGATTCATCTGCAAAGAGAATTAGATTAGAAGTCAGTGATTTCAAAATTACTATGGCACTACGCCTGGAAAAAGATCAATATGTGTTGCAACCAGCAAAGCACTGAGAACCTTCACAAATAAAATGTTTTTAAAACTTATCTTGTTTTGTAACTATAGCAGAGTCTAATCAACACTGAAGTTTAATTAACAAAAACGTTTAAATGTCCAGGCAATTTTTGCAGCAGGCATGTCACTTTGCATACCATCTATAAAAACCTGTGGTTTTAATTGCATAATTTTTATTCATTAACCAGAGAAAAAAGTAGAAAAAAGGGAGAAAACTCACAGCTTCTCTTTCTCCAAATGTCCAGATGCAGGAATAGCACAGATTTTTATCTGCACTGCCTTTTTGTGAGCTCACTGCTCGTTTCCTTATCCACCTTTGATTTTTCTGCTCGTCTGAACTGCAGTTGACAATAGTTTGTCTTTGTTGGTTTAGAGATGTTTGTTTGCATACTGCAGGCCATCTGACTTTCTGGAAATCACATGATTTCACTTGTTGGCAACAAATATTAAGATTTGTTTAAATTCTTGCCTGTATTTCAGTTGTATTGTAGTTAGTTTAGTCTTACAGAGATACAGTGGATAAAATGAGAATTGAAAATGTCAATGTTATTTTCATTAAATATATTTGTCATCATTGAAATGGAACTCATTCCAGATGTTGGCAACAACATCCTCATAAACACACACACACACACACGCCCGCACACGCCCACACACACGCCAATACACAAAACAAATGTTTAAAAAATGGAGTGTAATGGATTGTAATGTTAAAGAGAATAAAATATTGAGTAGACAAAGATGATAATGTGCAAAAACCCATAGGAAGCTGAGAAGTCAATAAAGTTTGTCAGTATTTAGCAGACATTTGAGCTGCTATGTACAAATCAATATCAGCTGGTTTAATATTAAATGATGACCTATAAAATCCCTTCTCATTAGCAAAGTGTTACACAGAGTTTTCGGAGATATCAGAGGAAAGAATAGAAATGTAATCTTTATTTTTAATATTTTTATTTGTTGGCTTCTGTCAGTTTGAGATCTGTGTCAAACTCCTTTCAGGCCTAAAAAAATGGCCAAGTTAGCAAAACGAAGCCCAACAAAACTGCAAGAACCAGACAGATCCAAAAATTTCAGGGCTCTGAATCTTTTTTTTTATATATATGCACTTCTTCAAAAACACTTTGTTACAGTTTCACAGCAAGACATGAGTTCCACCTTTCTCAGCCATCGGCAGGAGAGAGAATCTCTCCTGCCGATGGTTGGTTTTGATTTCACGAGTGGTTTTGTTACAGGGTTGAACGTTGGACTGTTGTTAAGTCAGCCAGAGTGTTCAATCCCGTAACGTGATACATTGTTAATATTTTTTTTTATAATAACAGCAAAAAAATGATTCAAAAACATGAAAAAGCCTGAAATAATTTTTATTTTTAAGTGTATTTTCAGGATTTATGAGAAACGCTTTTACATCAAGTTGCCATATCCCACTTATCAGTCTAATTATTACGATTCAGAATGAAATAAAATATACTTACAATTAGTTATTTTAATCCAGGAACAGGTGATCTCAAAAGAACTGGAAGAATTAGTTTAATGGGGTTATTCTCATAGAGGAATGACATTGTTCAGTTATAGGGTTGAATTTAAAGCAACCTAAGTAACAAAGAAATTCGTAATACTGTTTGGGATTTCATGCATAAGGTGGGGAGACATATTTTTTGGGAGGTTCAAAGAGTCCTTCAATAGATGCTGTGTTCAAAAACACATTGTTTTTGTGGTAAACTTTTAAGTAATCTGAGACCCCAAAATGCACCGAATTCAGAGAATCACCCTTTAATGTCTAAAGGGGGCTTTGAATGTGAATATAATTTTACTTCTTCTGAAGTGCTGGGTAAGTTACAGGATGCACACTTTCCAAGTTTCAGATTTTTCTTATTAGTGCTCAGAATAATTTCACAAATGTTTTGGGTATATTTGGCATATGTGAGATGAACATTTGTGTTGTTTTTGATTTGCAGTGATGTTTGCATTCAAACTTTCCCATGGTATTTTTTCCCATGGTATCCTGAGTGAGCTGTCATTGTACACCTGTAGTAATGTTGATATGCCCTGCTCCTCTGGGAAAGATAAATAATTTGTCAGTTTGTAAATACTGGCTCTCAAGTTTGCAGAAATATTAAAACTTTACAAATTACTTTGTACTCTTTTCCAGATGACAGTACCATTGTTCCCCTCTGTTCCTGATTTTACGTAGATATCAGCACTGTGTGATGTTTTTTTTTTTTTTTTTTTCTGAGTACTTGGCTTATTTTCAGCCAGTCAGTTCAGTCTATAATCAGGAAAAGGAGTAGCAGAATCAAACTTGGTTTGGATATATTTAGCTGTTTTAATGAACAAACGGGTTGTTTGAACGGTGCTTTCATGCTTGATGTTAAAAACGTTTGATGATCTCAAACAAATACGTGTGACAACAAAAGCAAAAGTAAAAATGAATATTTTTTTCACGGAAGAGCTCTTGGTGACATTGTTTGTGATGTCTGAATAGAGTGGTTGCGATAGATCTTTTTAAATTGTCAGGTTTTTTTTATTATTTTATTTTATTTTATTTTATTTTAACTTCTCATCGTTCACAGTGACATACATCATTGGCATATTTTGTTCTTATGTTTACAACGTAAAAATGAAACAGCTTACGGTTTGAACAACAATCAGTTAAAATTATCAGGTGAAAAATATCTGGTCGTCGACGTTTCGAGGTGTGGATGGGTGGATAAATCGACAGATGATTAAACGGCCTGACAGTTTTGCTGCTTGGGCGGAATCAGTCGTGTCCAATCGATGGCCGAGCGTTAAAAAAAAAACGAGTTCCAAAACTTTTGAAGAAGCTCCTTTATTGTCCAAGACAACTGAGCAAAGATTCCTTTTAAATACATCAAAAAAAAAAAAAAGTTTCATCCGGGTTCTCATTAGAGTGTAACAGAATGTAACGCTTCTTCGAGCGACTTTGAGTGAAGTTTGTTCCTCCCTGGAGAGAAGATTTTCCAAAGAGTAAGTTTTGCTGTGGTCATCTGATCGGCGAACGGAAAGAGGACAAACAATGGCAGAAACAGACCTCCCAGAGTTAGCGTTGGACGAGGGAAACGTCGACATATCTGCTCAAATATATTGACAAAACGAGTCTGGCGTCCTTTTTTTTTTTTTTTTTTTTTGGGTGGTTGTATTTATTGTTTTCATGACCTAGAAGGTGGATGTGTTTATGTGGTGAAGCTACACTTATTACTGTTGCGCTAAGGCGTTTGTATTACGGAGTTACCTCGAAGAAAACCAGAAGTTCAGGCGCTTGTGTGTTAGAAACCCGGTGGTATGAGAGTGATTTCTGTCCCTGGTTCTGCAGTGAGCATCAGATCCCAGCAGCTCAGGGACTGAGAGCATGGCAGCGCAGTTCACCATCGATGATGCCTTCGTGTTGGATGGAGATGAGGAGGAGGCTGTGACTGATGGAGACCCGGAGGGCTGGAAGAACAGAGACAGGGACAGAGACGGAGAGATGACGTTTGGGCCCCTGTCCTTCTCCAAACCGCAGACCCACCCTTCAGCTGCAGGCACAGGCTCACCTGATCACAGCAACCTGAAGTATCAGGTACAAAAACAAAACTCACCATTGCAGCTTCTTCACTTTTCTTTTTTTTTTTTTTTTTTATGTGTTATTTCCTTATATCTGCTGATTCCCTTAGAATCTGGAAAATGAAGACGCATTGGGCAACAATGGCAACTCTTCCTTCAATAACTTCTTCAAAATAAGGTAGGGCCGAAGGTGAGGGAGTTTCTGTAATATCTTCTAAAGATTTCTACAAACCAGGTCCTTAGAATAATTTCACAGAGCTTTTATCATTTTCCAGCTCTGGAAATAAAGGACACTTGCTTTGGAAAGAATGAGTGAGCTTTCAGATTTTATTGTTAACAATCAAATATACTCTTTTCTAAAGGTTAAGTACTTCTTAAATTGATTTATGTTTAACTTACACAAATTTTCTCTCAGCTGGCACACCTGAACGTGAATTTTTGGCTTATTTTTTCAGGGTTCTATGAAATCCACTGAAATCATTAAGATATTCCTTTTTGCCCCAAAATATACATTAGGGATTAGGTAGTGCCTATTCTCAGTGCTCATTGGACAATAGGTGGGGTACTGTGCACCCTGGACTGGCTGTCAGTGTGTCAGCAGATAAGTCATTCACAAATTTTAAAACAAATACCTAATTGGCCTCGTTTTGGGATATCTAGTTCTTACATCAGATTTTTAGAGAGTGTTAAACGCTAGGTCAGGCATAGGAATCAAAACAAAGCAATGAAACATTTCATTCTTTACTTTTACAGGAAGTAGTTTTACCTGAGTCTGTATTTACCATGTAATAAATCAGTCTATAGTTGACAAACCTAAGTGCTAGAGATTTTATAGTAAAACTGACTTAACTAGACAATAACTAACAGTGAAGATGTGTTGTTTAGAATACCCCAAGGTCAGAATGTACTCACATTTGAGTCTGAAGCAGCATAAAACTTTGAAGTGGAACTTATGTAGAAACACCGTCTGCATTTGTGACTTAAATATTTAAATGTGTTTGTAGAAATCTTCTGATTGTAGACTTTGTATCCAGTTTCCTAGTAAAGCTTCCCTGGATCTTAGATACCTGTGAATTTCCTTTAAGAAGTATAAATTGCCTGAAGATTTTTTTTTTTTGTAAATTTCTGGATAAATTGAAGATTAAATTGTCTTAAATGTTTAATATGTATAGCAAAATAAAAAAGACATCACTGTATACAGAGCGGAATCCTGCAGGATAATTAAAAAGAATTGGCAGCATTCTCCTTTACTCTGTCTCAAGACAAATCATAGCTTGTCAGACTTTTCTTTTACACAACAAAAAAATCAATGTGCGTCAGTTTACAGTATATTTATTTTTTCTGCAGTCTCAGTTCAAAATCTCGCTTTTGTCCAACTTAATTTGTCAGAGGAAAAAGCTTTGATTTTCTGTGTTCTGAACTTCTCCATCCTGTCTCTCCAAAGTGACCCGGCGACTCTGTCGTACTGCAGCTCTCAGTGGTCCTTCAGCACCCTGAGCTCAGTCACGCAGCTCTCGGCACACTGCTGCGGGTAAGTTCGGTCCTCAGCCGCCTGCCTTCACACAGAGGAACACAACCAAACAGAAATAATAGAGAGGCATGTTTCTCAGGTGGGTCTCCCATCCGCTGGTGAAGAAAAACAGAAGAGTTGTCCTTGCTTCATTCCTCCTCCTCATTACTGGAGTTGGTAAGTTTTAAGCAAATAAGGTGTTGGTTTTACTCATTACACTTAAAATATGCAATTATTAGTTTGTGCAAGGCTTTGTAAACCTTAAAATGTCTTCAATTTGCCAAAACCTTTTAGCACCTTCTCTTCCTTCAATTTTCCTACATGTTTCCTTAAAAGAGTTATACGTTTTAAAGGGTTTCATAAGTCAGTGTTTACAACATTGACCCTGTTTCCTACTTAACACTGTTTTGTTCATAAATCCTGAACTCTCACATGCTGGATATAAAGACCGGGTCACTTTTTTGTGAACTGTTGCCAATTGAATTGGATGTGCAGAGTCATACGGTCACAGATCCAAGATTTCAGTGCCCTGATCTTTTAGCTGCTTTGTTATGACTGTAGCCTTGTGACATGACTCTCTGTCATGCTGGAAAATACTCACATCACCAAACTCAAAAGTATGTTGTTTTTTTTCACTGTAGTTCTGACTGGAGGATTAGCCTCATTAGCCTGCGAGACAGGAAACCTCTGCCTTGGTCAAAAATAATCTCTCGTAGTTTTTCTTCTCGCGTTATCCTGTATTAGCTTCATTCATCTTCCCATCGGCTCTGACCAGGCTCCCTGTCTCTGCTGAGGAAAAGCATGCCCACAGCCTGATGCTGCCGCCACCACATTTTAGCTGAAACTATAACTGCAAAGTTTGCACAGCATCAGTGGCACTTTAGAAGGCTTCAAACGTGTTATTATTTTAACAGGAACAGCTACAGCACACAGTTTGCATAGTGTTGTGTCAGTGACATCTCCACACATTGGACTTTGTCCGTACTGACCAGCTAAATATCAGCCTTCTCTGTTTTTCACTTCACCTTTAAGAGAAATTAGAAATTGTAAATTTGAGTTATTGATAGTATTGATCTGACTTTTCTTCTCACTCTAATTTCGTTTTTATGCTTCTTTTCAGCTCTCATTTTCACAGGGATCGTCATACAGCTGAATCCAAATGCAGGTAAGAAATCACCGAGCTGCAGCAGTTTGTCATTTTTGTTTCCAGAAGTTGCAAAATCAATCTGTTAATCATTGTGTATTTAGTGGAAAATCCCAGATAGATAAACTGATTATACACATTTCATGACCAACTGACTGAATTGCAAATAAATACATGTTTAACTGCATCATACAAGGTACAAAAAATACCTGAAATCTGTTCTTTTACAAAATATTTTTGAAATTGACTGATAATAACATTTTTATTGACGATCAGTAGTTGAAAATTGGCCTACGTTGGCGCTGGCTGCCTGATAATGTATCTCTAGCAAATGTGTGTACAGTCTTGTCTTTATGAGGCCATAACATGCTCTGCTTGGTTGGTGGTAAAGGGGTTTCAAGAGTTCAAAGCCCAAGTTCAGTTGTTGCTATAGAGATGTTTCTTAACCTCTTTATGAAGGCCAACATCCCCTGCTGCTCTGCTTTTATAACTGCACTGAAGTCACAGGGCTGGAGGAAAAACCAAAGGTCAGGGGCTTGCGGGGTTTATGTGAAATGGAGGCTCTGAGTTTCCAGAATGGATTTTCATATGTTGATTCTGATGGTATAGAAGAGCAGTAGGGTGCTAGCCTCCCTGTACTATTTATATTTTTGTAAAAAAACCTTGGAATAAAGTTTTCCTTTTTTTTTGTTTGCATCAGTTGACATTTCTAACAATGACTATGAAGTCAATTGAGTGAGTTTTGCCATTTTATACTTTTAGTGTTCCATGATGTTCCGTATTGTCCTGAGAATTAGATATTACAGGACAAAGTCGCTCTTCAACATGGGAAAAACAGGAGAACATGTCTGCCTAGTCGGAAAATATGTGCATTGATTATCAGAAGTTTGTCTGCAATAAAACAACAGCTCACCCAACCCGGCCCATATCTACAGCCAGAGGGATAGTTCAAAGTTTTACTCAACCGAAACTGTGACAAACAAGGCAGGAGGAACACCTGGTTTATCTTACCAATACACACATTGAGCAAAATGATGGACTGGCCGCGGAGAAGAGGCTTTTTTTCTGTTCTACTGTTATGGAGGACAGTAGGACTTCCTGATACGATCAACTGGGACTTCAACTGGCACTGTGTGCTTTGATCAGACTGCTGGTCTTCAGTAGTGATCTAAAACGTCTATCCAAATAACAACAGAAAATGTTCATCAGACAGAGTCAAAGTTCTCCCTGGGCTGTCAGTCCTCAGACCTGAATCACATAGAAAAGCTGTGGGAAGAGAAGAGGAGCGGCTCGGTTTGCTTCAGTTCTGTGAACTGCAACTTAAACCACCTATAAGACGTTTTGCCTTAGATTGTATCAGATTTCTGCGCCTGTGGGTAGAAAACATTTACATATCGCTCTTATCACAGAGCAAGTCTGAATTATCTGGTCACATTAACAGATAGGAAGACATTATTTAACATTTATATCTTCTTATCAGAATTAACCGATTGAACCCCCGAGGAAAGGAGTTACTTTCAGAAACTTTTTTCCAGAAACTTCAATTGATAGTTAATTTTCTAAATGAAAGTTAAACCTTTACAAAGATATAGCTTTATTTTACCTTTCCTATCCATCCCTGGTGGTAATTGAGGTTTGGATATATTAGAATTTTTTTAATTGCATTTGTTGTGACTGGCCAATTTTCTCTGGCTTTAAAACCAAAAGTACAAAATGTTCTGTTTTTCTGCAGCCCTCACTTCAGAACAAATCAAAAACATCAGCCTCCTATGAAATACAAACCTTATTACACTCATTTTAAAACTTAAGTGTAAAATAACAACTTAAAGTAAACTTTTGATAATATTAATAAATTAAACTAACGTTTGGTTGCACAGATAAGCAGATCTGACACTAATCAAAGTGTCCCAACAGGTGTTTCAAGTGCTATTTTCTTTGTACCTGGATTTCTTCTTTTTATCCCTGGAGGTGAGTAGATTTTTCATGTCATCAAATGTGCATTTTAATTTTAACATTGTTTTTTCATTGTTTTGTAACTCTCTTTTTCCAGATTTAGAATAGATATATCTACCAGCAGGGGGCGATGAGTTATTTTGTAAATCAGGATTTCTCAGGACTTTTAAAAAGTTGTATATTTTCTTATATATCAATTTTTTCATTAGTCTTAAAGCCTTTAGTTTCATCCTAAATTTATACATGTGCTTTGCTTTATTTTATGCCATTTTTTAATAACATTTTTATTTCTATTTTTTCAGTTATCCATTCCATGTTTTGTACTTCTGGCTCAGCACCTTGATTGTTTCTATACTGTGATAATACTTGTGATGTGGAACTGCATAAAGGCCTGTTGGGAAGCATCCATTGCTTGACACTGAGCTATTTCCACAAATATGGGGGAAAAAATCAGTTTACTGGTGTTTGTTAAGAGATTTAGAATAAATATATTCTTGTTATCTGATCCACTTAATACTCTTCTGGGAGAGAAGATCTGTGTTTTTCAAGCCAGATCTTGTTAAATATTTAAACAGCTGGTTAAAACCAGGCTGCTTTGAAAATGTTTAAGTAAAAGAATAAGAAAGCAGCTATTTCAAATGGCTGGAATAAATTACACCAAGATACGTTAAAAAAATATTTTTTCTGAATTTGCAAAGTATCTTACTGAGTAAGTTAACCCGGTAATGTACCATGGTAATGTATCATAATTCAGCTAAGTCTTATTTTCATGATAATTATCTTAAAAAGTAAATTGATCTACCAAATGGAAAGAGGGTGTGATAAAAAGATCCCAAAAAATACTCTACATTTAAATTTGGTGATGAATGATATTTGAACATTTTGCAATTATTTTTCTGTATAATTCACACAAAAAAGAGATTTATACCCGTGTTTTTAGCACATGGGTCCATTGTGGCTTGTTTACATGTAACTACTGGAATATAGAAAGGAGAAAATGGTAACGTGTGGGAGTGAAATGAGGATAAAAACTGACAAAGGGGTGAATTGATCCAGAGTCCTGTGAAACCCTCTCTTTTTGTTTCACTAACTGTCATTTCCACTTTCTTTCCTGCAGCGTATCACGTGATCTACATCACCTGTGCTGTCCAGGGTCGAAGAGGCTTCAAATTTTTCTACTTGCCTTACTTTGAAAAATGAGATTTCACTACGCATTACATTTCACTCCATTCCTGGTGTTCTATTACGATGAATTGTTGTTTTCATTGTAACATCTGTAGCATAACATACTGTCACATTGTTGTTGTTTTATCATTGTAATGACCACTGCTACTTGAACCACTCTGTGCCTTGACTACATTTCCCCTACATGAACTAGCGTTGCTCTGTGTACACACTAAAAGGAGATTGGTCTTGCCTGTGGTTTTTAGTGTTGTGTGAATAATGTCTGTGAATAAAAAATAAAAAAGTGTATATATTTTAATGTGTTGCAGAGGAATTTGGTTTTCAATGAGACTCATAATGAGCATTCCTTAATCAAATCTTTTTTTTTCATGTTTGGACGACGAATTAACTATTTCTATTGATATTAAATTCACACCAGCTGCTGATAACGGCCCTTGTAATGGTAAACAAATTAGTTTATACATTATTTGTAATTAAGTGGAATGGCACAGGGATTAGGTATTTTAAAACATAAAGAAAATATTGGTTTCTCGGCCTATATAGCCTTTTTATTAAATAGGCAAAAAAAAAAAAAAAAACTTTCTGGTGGCTACAGAAGATGTTTTGGAGCCAACTTACTATGGAACTTTTAAGCTTTATATACTTCTCACCAGAACTGTGTGCTTTATTTGGTACATATTTCATGGGTAAAGATTTCTTTTTTTTTTAGCCCACAAGCAAGATGTCCTCAGATGTTTATTTGGTCCTTTGACATTTCTGTGGGAGGCTGTCTTTATTATTTGCATCGAAAGTCCGGACTTATCTTTCTCTGCAAAATAGTTTTCAAGCAATTTTATGTCCAAGTTTTAAGTGAACAGGTTCGATTGTTAGAAATGCTCATTTCTGTCCTGAATCCTGTGTGGGATTCAATTAAGATAGACAGCAGCAACCAAATGCTTTTTATTGTCAATGTATAAAGTTAAATTAGCTATTACTGCAGATAACTCACTGCATTTCTAGTTTAGTTCAGCACCAATCATGCGCTAGTTACTTTTAATGCAAGAAAAAAATTAACCTAAAACTTCCACAAAGTTTCAGCTTGCTGAAGCATTTCTCAGATTTATGCTTTAGCAAGCTGAGAAAGACTGTATCTATTTAATGTTTATCAAGTATTTTAAAAATGTGAAAATCAAATTGTAAATCTATAGTAATTCTAGCACAGTTAATCTTTTGATAGACTTATACATGTTGCTGGTGGCAGCATCAGACTTACACAAGATGGACATATTTGGATATTAATTGCACAGCGCTGTGACAATTCCCCAATCAAGGATTCAAACTGCCACAGTTTTATAAATTGCAGCAAAAAGTACCTTCAATTCTCAAACAGGTTTCCAGTTGACAACAAGGCTTGTTTTTTTTGTTTTTTTTTTTAACAAAAGCCATTTATGGAAACATTCACAGTGGCTGTGACATGTGAGCCTTATGAGTTACAGGGAAATATTACATATGAATTTAATGTTCTTCTCCACCACTGCCTTTCAGTCCACTAAAAATGGAGTGGTCTGATCTCTCATATAAAACTTGTGCATACATAGTAAATAGCATTACATTATAGAATATTATTTGTAGTGTTACTATTAAAATTATTTTATATTTTGATTAGTCGTGTATTTAGGCAATAAGCACAAAAAACTAATTGCCTCTTTTTTTTAAACAATTAAAAATAAAAGTGAGTACTATAAAAAAACTGAAAACTGAACTTGCATTAGATTTTTTGTGTGAATAAGCATTTGTAATAATAACATGGTACAGTAAGTACCTCAGGAGTACATTTTGTCTATTAGATACATCCAATTACATCAACACATCCCACTGTTAGTAATGGGTTGGAGTTTTTATAGACTTGGCCTCAACATAGCTGAGGGAATGACTCATTGTTTAACAAAGAAAAAAAACTCTTAAATTAACATTTAAGGGCATTTAAATTAAATTTAATTAAATTAAACTTCATTAAATGACCTCATTTTGCCAAAGTGCACCACAGAGCACCACAGAAAGTCATTTCTGCTTGTTGCCATCAGGCTTTACAATGCCCAAGTCTGTGCTAATTGATTCAAATGTTTTCTGCACTCACTTATAGGTTATTCATTGATTAATATATTGCATGTGATTGTTGGTTATTTATTTATTTATTTGTTTATATCTAGTCATGTTTAACTTATCACTCTTAGATATATTTTACAAACTGAATTTATTACTTAAGATGGAGTAGCTTTAAACAAATAAACAATTTCCCCGTGGGGATGAATAAAGTTTATTCTATTCTATTAAATGAGTTCTGTGGTCGACCTTCAGCAACTTTATGACTATTGCATAGACAATAGTGATATTTTCTCTGCAAATTATTTTTTTCCTTTGCAGGAAAACGTGTGTACAAGTTTGCACATTTTCCAAATGTAGTTCATATTTAAAGTGGTAAAATTGTATGGATGTAAAATTGTAGTGCCTTGCAGTACATATTTTTTACACATTCTGACAATTTAAATGATGGAAGCATAAGAATATATATATATATATTTTTTTTACATTTTTTAAATAAATCATTTCTTATTTTAATAATAATATAAAATATTAAATAACATATTATTTATTTTTTAAATAAATAAAAATCTGATCAACCCCACTGAGTCCGTATGTCGTAAAACCATCTTTGTGTCTCAGTTCTACACAGAACAATGTCGTTTCATAACAGTTTGCCAAACTTCAATTCAAACACAAAATTGTAAAGATATTACAAAATGTAATTTAATGTTATACATCGATGACATGCCATCATATGAACAAATGATCTGTTTGATAATTTTAGAAAATGCTGTTAGTGACGCTAGACAACGGGAAGGGCGTCACGCGTTACGAAACAAGCAGCTTCGGTAAACATCGTCATTTTCCGTGAACGGTTAAGGATGGAGGAAGAGGGACGCAGGCTTCTCGAAGAGGGAATAAGAAAGAAAGTGATAAGTCCCGGGAAAGGAGACCTGTCGACCTTCCCTAATGGAACCAAGGTAAAAAGTACACTCTTGGAGCAGGCATGGGTTGTGTTTTGGGTCCAGACGTTTGTAACAGACTCCGACTAAGCACGCTAGCAACCAAAATGCTACCAGCGATCATATCTTTGCCAAATATTCCGAAATATTTGCTTCGGCGAGCATTATACAAAACATGCCAGACCTATACTCATAACCTGTAGACTTTTTCGGGGAATAACGTGTTTAAAATAAATAACTGTTTAATAAATACATGTTAAAAGCCTGATTAATTTTCAACCGTATGTTTTTTTTTCTATCATGGTAAGCTAGTGGGAAGGACAGCCTTAATTCTGGACGCTGATTCGTTGGCACGCCTTGTCAATAAGTTTCCTCACATTATGATTGGTCAGGATACGATGACGTCAGGACCCTGTCTAGACCTGTCAGAGGAGCACATTTTTGTGTTGTTTGTGGCAAAACTAAGCAGTCAGCTGCCCTGATGTCTCAGAGGTTTTAACCAACCTGCCTGTTCGTGTTTGTTTCTGTGTCAGGTCGTCTTCCATTACCGCACCAGCCTCTGCGACGGCACAGTGCTGGATGACTCCAGAACCATGGGTGGCCTCAGCAAACCCATGGAGCTCATCATGGGCAAGAAGTTCAAACTGGCTGTGTGGGAAAGAATAGTAATCACCATGAGGCAAGGCGAGGTCGCAGAATTTACCTGTGACACCAAGGTAAGAGTTCTAGTCATGTTGGTGATGCTGCAGCGCGATGCATCACTCTGCATAGCCTTAAACTTTTTCACATTCATTTGTGACTGACTGATACGTAGTAGCACATGAATATGAAGCATTAGGAAAATGACACAGAATATTCCACAATTACCTAACATCTGATTTGATTTGTTTGCTCTGGATTTTATGTGGTGGTGTCAGGCTGAATACAAATGCATGGCTCAATTTTTAGGTTTTATGGAAAAGAAAAATAAATAACAAAAAACATGCATCTCTTCCAGTTCACAGTTGTTCACTGCTTTGTGTTGGTTTATCACATAAATTCCTAACAAAATATATTGACATTTGTGGTTGTGATATGCCAGAATGAGGTGGGGATATGTTTTCTGTAGATGTGCTGAGATGTTGACATTTTTCAGTGCGGATTTGCTTATTTTTGTCTTTGTCTGTTGGCAGCACACGGCGCTATACCCACTCGTGTCCCAGTCCTTGAGAAACATAAGTGTTGGTAAAGACCCTCTGGAGGGCCAGAGGCACTGCTGTGGCATCGCTCAGATCCACTCCCACCACTCCTTAGGGCACAAAGATCTGGATCATCTTCAGGCTAACCCACAGCCGCTTGTGTTTGCCATCGAGCTGCTGGAGGTGAGCCAGCAGTGGACAGTATCTAGTCCTCACATCTCTTATTAGTTAGAATGGGATGCACATCATATGCTGTGCATATCTAGTTTAATTTTAAGTAGGAATAATTTTCCGGTAGATCCATGTTTTATTCTGACATAAGGACATGTTTTGAAAGCTGTTTACTTCTCCTTCTCTGTCTTTTTTGGCTAAAGTCTGTCTCCAAAACCTTCATGTTTTTATTTTTCTCCATAAAATAAAAAAATATGTATACAAATTTTTTAGAACAAGGATTTGATGTGTATTGTCACAATATTTATATTTTTGTATTGAACCGATGTTTATTTGTTTGAAATTGTGTAAGGGCTAAATTGAATAATAGCCCATCAGATTTAATATATAAGCCACTTTAAAGCACAAACCAAAGTGCTTAATACAAAATATTAAAAAAATTACAACATTAAACATGAGGCGCTGTAAAATACTTAACAAAAGTATTAGTAAGAAAACCTGATATAGATGCAAGATAATAATACTTCTAATTCTAGATTAAAAGCCAAGCAGAGAAGGCAAATTTTAAAATGGCTGAGGCGTTTCTGAGAAATGCCCTGGATGCAGCTGTAATAAAATCAAAGTGACGTGTAGAAGAGATGAAGCTTCATGAGAATCCAGTCGTGCTCCTGCAGACGTCTCTGTATCTGTCCCAGGTCCTCCCGCCCGGCTCCTTCCGGCTGGACATGTGGGCCATGACTGACAAAGAGAAGCTGGACGCTGTGCCTCAGATCCATGAAGAAGGAAACTCATTGTTTAAACAGGGCAAAATTAAGGAGGCTACAGAGAGATACTACAATGCTATTTCCTGCCTCAAAAACCTGCAGATGAAGGTTTGGGAATAGTTTAGTTGGAACCTGCTGAGTTCGCTGAAACTAGAGTGAGGTTTATGACGTGTGTGTGTGTGAATTCTGAATCAATCTGCAGGAGCATCCTGGAGATGAAACCTGGGTGCAGCTGGATCAAATGATCACACCGCTGCTGCTCAACTACTGTCAGTGCCTGCTGCTTCAGGGCCAGTACTACGAAGTCATCGAGCACTGCACCTCCCTGGTCTTTAAATATGAAGGTAAAGTTCTGGCATTTCAGACCATTTGCAAAAACACTTTTTTTTCCAAGATGAATAGTAGCTGATTCTGTATAAGAAATCTTTTTATTTTTTCTTAGATATGTTTTTTTGTAGATGTGAAATTGCAATAGAAGTTTCTTTTAAAGAAACTCCCTGGAGGTTTCATATATGTCCTTGGGACATAAACTGTTAATATAATTCATATTAACATTTTTACCAAAAATAAAAAGTTTTTTGGTAAAACAATTTTTTTTTTTCATGAAATGAAAATATGTAGGAACTCTGGTATGTCTCATTCAGTATAAAAGTATGGTAATTTATTATTTTTAACCATCAGATCAACTTGTTGGATTTATTTACTAAATATATTGATATCTACAGCTAATTGTCTCCATTAGTTCAGATATGTTGTAGGTCTTATATAATAAATATATTTATTTTATATATTAATATATAAAATAAATAAATAAATTGGACCATATGTTCCAATAAGGCTTGTTTGTCAGAATTGGTTTAATTTAGTGAGTCTTCTTGTCCTGCGACAGACTGGCGACCTGTCCAGTGTGTATCTCGCCCGAAACGTTCGCTGCAGATAGGCACCATGACCCCTCCCAACCCCACTAGGGACAAGGGTGTACAGAAAATGGATGGACGGATGGATTCTTCTTTGCCCGCCATTTTTAACCAGATGTTACTCTCAAGTGGCCTTCAATTAGTTGAAATTAGCAAAAAGTTTGAAGTGATTGGCTGCTGAGAACAACTCCCTGACTTATGGCATTGGCTTAAAGCTGTATCACCAGTGAACTGTAACATTATGTCGAAGAATTCACTCGCTGAAATGGTCAAACACTTCACACCAGAGAATAAATAAAACATTTGTTTTGACTGAATAGCTCAAGTAGTTTTGACAGCTCGCCTCACGTTCACTTAAATTTTTAACGCCCCTCCTCCCAGATAACGTGAAGGCCTTCTACAAGCGGGGAAAGGCTCACGCTGCAGTGTGGAACGAGAAGGAGGCTCGGGCAGACTTCGCTAAAGTCTTGGAATTGGACCCATCTCTGGAAGCGTCGGTCAACAAGGAGGTGAAGGCCATGGAGGAGAAACTGCGCTCCAAGCAGGCGGAGGAGAAGGGTCGCTACAAAGGCCTGTTTGACTTCAAAGCGATGCCAGCTGCAGCCACTACAGTCAGTCCGATCTGAGTTTGGCTTCTGCATTCGCTTTTCATCAACTAGTATGAATCTGAAGAACTCCTTCTTTCTTTCTGCAGGGCTGAACCCTGAAGCTGACCGAGAAGAGGATGCCAATGGATTTTGAGATGGAGAAGCAGGAGAGCAGTCCTGCTGTTTTAGTTTTGTCCGTGCACTTCAGCCAAACGTGTCGCCAATTTGCTCCTCTTCAGGTTCACACACAGGCACCGCAAGCATTTTTAGCCGTACTCCTCTGAATTCACGCTGTGTAAATGTGAAGCCGTGGCTGTTTGGAGTGTCTGTAAAGGCCTGCGGAGCGGCTAATTCAGTGCTGCATATTTGTCATTTTAAGGGAACACCTTATTTATTTATTAAAAAGCCATTAACTAATTCAGAAATGTTTTAGTTAAGGATTTTCTCCAGGTGATGAACATTCAGATTGTAAACCTTAACCTTATTTCCCGTTTCTCCAGAAACTAATATTTTTTATAGAATAAAACATCTTCCCCAGCATTTTCACCAAGTACGTCATTCATAGGCCCTTTTATTTCATTATTTGTCGGTATCTTCAATCCTGCTATATAATCTTTGTAATCATTGCTCACAATTAGTAAATTGTAACTTCATACAGATGCTCCTTTTCAGTTTTGCTTATATGCACACACCTTAAAGTCTGCTAACTACTCAAGCACTAAGTTCTTGTGGAAGAGACTGGACCTTAAAGCCTCACTGGTCTGTGACAATCACTAAATTGAAATGATCTCCTATATACTTATTTCATGTATTGAATTAAAATATTTACATTTAGTTGTGCTCTTGATGTATTCACCAGACACTCAGCATCTTTGTCAGCTGCTTTGGAGAAGATGTGCTTTTCTGAACTGTTAGCAAGGTGGTGATAATGTAACTGTAAATAAATTTGCATTTAATCCCCAATCTTGGATTTGTTCTTGTCTTTTTAAATATTACTTAATCAGATTGTTCATCTTAAAGCTGGGAATGGGATGGGATTAAAGTGCGCAAAGGTTTTAGAAAAGTTTCTGGTTCAAAACCAGACAAATGGTCCATCTCTTAAATTAGATGCCAGAAAACATACAAAACAAAAAAAATACTTTTTCCTCTTATTTAATTAAGATATACATACTGAATTGCAAAAATCTGGTTTACAAAATTTCCTTGCTAACAAAATGACTCGATGTAAAAGGTTTGTGGGAGTAAGGGAATTCTAATGTGAGCTTACTTGACAGTGAAGATTTTCAAACTAAACAAAAGTCTGGTGCAGTTTTAACATTGATTGTATCATTAAAAAATCCAACTTTCCAAGTCAACTTACATTATTAAACAAATGCGTTTTACCAGAGGTTTACCAAAATGACAAGCTTAAATTTCACATTCTTACAGTAGGTACAAAATTGGTTTTGCATATGCCCCACATATTGTAGAAAGTGTAACAGTAACATAATTTAATGAAATGTATCAAATATTGGAAAGGGGTACACGATGCTCCCAGAAACGCTCACACATAAAGCTCAGGGTAGGAGGATGAGCTCTGGCTGTAAAACATCCAACCAGGATCATGATGAGGAGAATGGGTCAGGAGGGGATTCTTTTCCAAAAGGGTTATGTGCGGGCGCTTCTCTCGGTTTCTGCGAGACACTCTCTGACCAGTGCGCGGGCGTGGATTATACCTGAATAAGACAAAACACACGGGGCATCCAATTAAACGAGAGCAATACAACAAGGCTAAGGACTATTGTTTGTGATGCAAGATTTGCATAAAACAAGAAACCTAAAAAAAAAATGTATGTTTTTTTTCCCAACGTGCCACAATTCCTATAATTAAGAATGCTACAGAGTTCCTTCTGCTTTGAAGAATATGATCCTGTGGTTGCAAGATTAAGTCATTTTGCAAAGGAAAAGCAGCAAAAACAGTCAAGCTTCGGATGTACAGGGCAGGAAATTTATAGAATTGACCCTTGAGCCCCGAATGCAGATAGAAAGTGCAATGCGTCCAAATCGATTGCAGGGCATCCTGGTGTCAGATCTCCTTTCATACTGCAGATTGAAAACACAGTCAAACTGCAGCTGCAGGCATTGATCAACTCTTCATGACACCCATCCACATGGACAGAGCTGACAGCATCAAATACCTCTCTTTAGCCTCTCCATTGCGCTCTTGCTGCCAGCGTATGTAGGCCTGATCTCACGGCTCATCTCCTCGATGACAGACAGAAGCTCGCTGTAGGTGGAGCCCTGGGACACTTTGACAGGCTGGTGGAGGAAAAGGAAGAGGGGGAAAAAGGAAAACCCATCAATATTTGTTGCTGATGTGAACTCATACCACCAGCCTGCAAAAGTGGAACAACTAAATTGGCTCTTTGAGGCTCTTCAACAAGACGGGCAGTAATTTACAGTCATGTTTTGTTTTGACCGGACGAAGACTGCGATTAAGGGTTGATTCAGAATTCAGTTTGAAAACAAAAATTAAATAAAATTTAGCTCTAGGTAAAATAAATAACAAAAGCTAACTGTAATCACAACTCACATTAGTAATCATGGGAAAATGTTGCCTGTTGCATAGATGTAGCGCGAGTAAAATCTATGCAAGTGAGTAAAAAGTCAAAGCAGAAAAGAGGTAGAGTTGTTGTTTTTTTTGGAGTGGAGATGAAGACGTACCTGAACAAAGCCCATAGAGGGGGGACCGAAGTCACTGAAAGCAGGTCTAAAGTTGGACGACGACGGGAGTGATGGAGAGGGAACTGAAGACCCTGCGTGGAGGAGAGCGACACAGACTGTTAATCTCAAGCTTTGCCATCACCTACGAGAAGGAGCATCCTTCTCCAACCCTAATAAGTTTACCTTTAATTATGAAAACATAACGATAGCCAATTGAAATCACGTTCAAGCCGTCTTGTACCTGGCGGTGTGTGGTTGGAGCCAGACGGAGCAGGAGCGATAGGTTTATAACTCATGGCGATTTCGGCAGGCAGCTCCAGGTATGATGTGCTGCTTCCTTCAGTCCCGTCAACCCAATGCTTATACAGCTTTCCTGGTGGTGATGAGCTCCTAAGAGCTGCTGGAGAACAATTACACACAGTGGGAATAAACTTTACAATCCGTCTTTGTTTTTATTTCAGCAAATTATAAGGTTTCACAGATCACAATCGTAGATTTAACTTTTAAACATTCTAATAACTTACAGATGCTGCAATTTTAACGTTAACACTTAGTCGTGTAGCTCACTAGCTAAATGATTCGCAGCCGAGCGCAGTTTGACTTAACAAAAAGTTCATTAGTTTCTTGCTGTTAAGGTAAGATAAGCTGCTGATCAGCGAGGAATTTCAATCTGTTACCACAGTGATTATTAGCTGACCTTTATTTAAATTGTGGCCGTAGAGTATTCTTTAATGTGTGAGGTGTTTTTTGTTTGTTTTTTTGTTTTTTAAGACGCTCCTTAGTGCTTCTGCAAATGGAAAATAACTCCTTTAATATAACAAGAAGCATATAATCGTATCTGATAAAAGCAACCACAGCTCTTTGCTCCCACTGCTGCATGATTTTTTTTTTTCCATCTCAACTCCACATGTACGTTCACACAACCAGCCAATATCAACAGCCGATGTAAATATTGCTGCTACGGACACTTCACTGACCTTTCGATACCTTGGAGAAAACAACCACACCTTTGACTTCACCACTGCTTCTCTCGCTCTAACTGTCAGATGACCAAACAAATATCGCATGACCAACCCGTTCCGATCCAGAAACATACGGCAACAAGACGGAAATAAATATTGTTGTTGATTTTGGTCCAGTTTTATTACCGAAATGTAAAAAACAAAAGAAAAAAGGACTAATATCAGTTGATATCAAGGTTGGTACCAAGATATCGCGCATCACTAATATGGAGTACAGATATTCATGAAATTTTAACGCCTACTAGGCATAGAGGTTCATCAAGCATCGTCAGGAAACATTACAGGCTCAGCAGTACACTGTTCATAACGCATCTTCTGATTTGTTCAAACTCAAAGAGCATTTTCAGCATCTCGGGCAGACGATTACCAGCTGTGTAATGCGGCTATGAAACGACAGAGAACATTCTGAATCTATTTCACTGTGTGAAAGCAGTTAGGGAAATGGCTAACTTAGTATCAGTATTTAAATTTTTAACAATAATACTGAAATTACAAGTACCATTCACTCCCACCTGACACCGTTTTTACCATCTCTACATCTTTATCCCAGACCTGTTTGGTCTGTGTCTAGGTCTTCATGATCTTCATTCACAAGTTCTCTAAAAACTCTGCTGGGATCTTCAGAGATTAACTAAATCTCTTATGATAATAAATTAGACAAAGCTCGACTTTATTTACTAGTTCTGTGACTTCAGGGGGGCAACTGGTTGACGTGACTTTTATTTAGAAGCATTAGAGTAAAGGGATCTTGATATACATGGATACATTTCACACTGCCACTTTGGAATTATTAAAGGTTTTGAAAACCACGAGTCACAAATATGTGATACTTTGCCTTGGTCTGTAAGATAAAAAGAGGTTTCTGTTTGTAAGGTGATAAATTGTAATAACGTGTAAGGGAAACACTTTTTCTTTTTTTTTTTTTTACATATCAATGTATTAAAATGCTACTAAAATGAGAAATAATCGCTATTTAATCGTTACAAATTTCATAACTTTAAAGTTATTGAAAAGCATTAAAAAACAAATAGAATTATTTTACTTTAAAAAGATGAAAAGAAATAAAAATACGCCTGTCTTTTATAACTTTAAACTCTTATGATCTGTTAACACTTTACGCAACCTTTATATGTCACTATAAAGAGACAATTACAGCCATGAATGCACTAAGCATGTGTAACAAGTTTAAGTTTTTCAGTCTTTCTACTCCCTTTAAATGTGGCTGTTTGTATGTCATATCTTGGATTTCACGCAGTCTTTCTCAGTTCTGAATGTCACCAGCACCCGCGAAGAAAAATTACTAAGTGAAACAAAAGCTGACGTTAGCTTTAAGACGAAGATAACGTTAGCAGGATTAGCATTAACCGGTTAGCAAAACAACACAGGGGAAACAAAGGAGAAATAAGGGCTCTAAGTACAAAGTATCACTTTACACGATCGGCACGTTTATAGCAATTAGCTACCCACACTTGTAAACTCCAAAACGGGCTAAAAAAGACTCAAAACAAAGATATTATTTTACCTTTTTATGAAGACCTGAAATTTTTAGTTGGATGTGAATCTCTTCCGCTATGTGTGAGCATGCGCACAAGTGAAGTATAGTGTAGTGGGTTTTTTTTTGTATTGTTTAGAGCGATTTGATTGGTTGCTAACGACACCTATTACGTTTGTTGGTAACAGCGTCAGTTTAAGACGTAAAACCAAAACCAAATTTATTTCAAGCAGTTTGAAGGCAGTTATAACTATTTTGTTGACAGTGAAACAATAATAAAATAAAAACTTAATCTAAAGACTGTTACCCTTTCACCAAATGTGATTGCCTGTCACTTTGCTGCTGTTACACAGCAATTTTCATCATTGTGCGACATAAAAAAAATATTTAATACACTAACACATTACTACTAGTACTATTACTATTACTACTACTACTACTACTATTGTTATTGTACCAACACCGACAACAATAATAACAAGAAGAATACTGTTTATATCTTATCCTTACTGTCAAAGAGGGGCTGGTTCCCATCTCCAGCAATTTGGGAAGTAGATCTGATACACCCAGGACAGGTCACAAACAAGAAACAAACATGCACTTGTTCGCTATACCCAAGGGCAATTTAGATATCTGCATATACTCTCTTATATTAATTCTAATAATCCTACTTGTCCGCTTTGGCCTTGTGGGCTCATGACTGGCGCTTGGTACTGTATATTTCTTCTGACCTGCTTAGTTACATCATCTCATATAAAAATTTGAATTATGCAACATCCATCCATTTTCTGTACAACCTTGTCCCTTAGACGGTCGGAAGGGCTGCTGGTGCCTATCTCCAGCTAACGTTCCGGGCGAGATACACCCGGGACAGGTCCCCAGTCTGTCGCAGGGCAACACACAAACAGACAGGACGCACAACCATGTACACACACACACTCACACCTAGGGAGAATTTAGAGAGACCAATTAACCTGACAGACATGTTTATGGACTGTGGGAGGAAGCCATGCATGCACAGGGAGAACATGCAAACTCCATGCACACCGGGACTGGGAATCGAACCCAGGCCCTTTTTGCTGCAAGGCAACAGTGCTACCAACTGCAGCCTGAATTATGCAACATTATATGCCAAATTGCCACACAATTCATTGACTTGACTGAACAATAATTTGCAAGGCCTTAACCGACTTATCATTGTTATTTGACGTCACTCACTGCGAGCTAGCTTTTGTGAAGAAGTTGTAAATTTTTATACATCTACAGTCTTTTTAATTTCATCCTTCTCTGAGCTAGCTTTGGTCTTTCTGCTTTCCCTCTTTTAAACATCACTGACCGCATCAACAAAAAAGACAAACAAAAAAAAATCCCAGGGAGAGCAGCATGCACTGTGAACCCAGTGTCATGACTTCACATCGGCCTGAAAAACAAACAAACAAACAAACAAAAGAAGTAAAAAAGAGAAAGTCGGCTGTTGCGGTCCAAACATTAGATCGGTCCACCAGTTATTGTCCAGGTTTTACCAAATAATCCGTCTGGTAGTGTACAGTGTACAGCCTCAGACACATTGTAAGTTTTTGTTTGTTAAATTAGTAGCGGTATCACTTTAGGAAAGGAAAGCAACTGAAATCACAGAAGAAACTCCATTTCTTGGTCAGTTATTAAAATGCTATGTCTTATGTTACTGTCAAAATTAAAAGGCAAAGATATGTTAATATTTAAATATTACCTTAAGACAAAATTACAGCACTTAAAAGCAATTCTCAAACCCAAATTTTTGTTGTTTCTTAATTTGGGTACTTATGATGGATCTCAGGTCAGCTTTCATCTGCATGCTCAATAACTTCCAGAGTGCATTTTGTCTCGTAATGCTAAAAATCAAAAAGTGCCAAAGTGGACTGACCTTTATGGAGAAGCAGGCAGAGATTTATGCACATTTAAAACACTGAAAGCTTCTGTTACCTAGGTGCGATTAACTATTAGACTTGCTGAGAACACTGAGCTGTGAAGGCTTTGAATAAAATATAACAATTAACAAATTCACAGGCTGCTTTCAAAATAAATAGCATGAGTCATATTCTATCTTAAAATGATGGTTTAAATTCAATGCAGCTATTGATGTGAATTTAGTTTGTGTTGAATTAGTGAAAGCAGTTAAGTTAGTTGTTTAGACATTTTTAAATAAAATATGTTATATTTGAAGAACATATTTCAATGATGTGGAACAGTAATCATAATATCTGATTTTTAAGTAATATTAATTTCCTAATTGAGTGTGTTTTTGTCTACTATTTTAATATTACAGCTCTTTCAATTTTAAATTTCTATACTCTATAGACCAAAGTTTCTCAAACCTGATCCTCAAGGTCCACCGTCACGTTTTCAGTGTAAATAAATGCGCAGCTGAGTAGAATCATTTTCATAGATTTTCTATGTTTCTTTCTAGCCAAGGATTTTAATTAAATGTGCCTGAATATTTATGGAGTGAATCCAATGAACTGAGATCCATCAAAGTTTCAAAGCCGTGACATACTTTCACCTTTTTTAAGTTGTCTAAACAAGGCCACAATGCCTTCAAATTTTGATGCTTGAAGACTAATAAAAATGTATCTAAAATGTTCTATGTAAAAATATTCTAGCATTTACTAAATAAAAATGTTGGTCATCTTAACTGACCTACCACAGCAGCATTTTAGCCTGATACAATTACAGAAAGTGAGGAAAACAAGGTCATGTGCCGTAATACACAGTGTATATAAATATCTATTTTTTACCCTATTTACACTATGTGAAAAATTTTGAGTACGTATGTTGGGGAATTGCCTTCTGACACTGTCCTAAGTCAGTTTCTTACCCAGTTATGAATGACTTATTAACGCAGACATGAATAATAGCCAACGTTTTGAGTTCAACAATTAAAAATAAATATTCAGCAAGTCACTGAAACATTTTCTTGGTTCTCTTAAATTTTCAGTCATGAAAATATTTGATGAATATACCTGCCCACTGAGGAGTGTGTAGGGCTGCCACTCATAATGATGATAACGACAACAATGACAGTCAATCAAATGCAAATTCAACAAATAACCTGTCTGATTTTGTGTCTTGCAAAAGCATTTGACTGACTTTGATCCTTTTTTTTATCACATTCCTTATAGCTGCATGACAGGTTAAAGAAAAAAAATTGTTTTTATGGAGACATTCTGGAAAAAGAAACATGAAAAATTTCTTTCTACTTTTATGATTCTCAACCACTGGGAATTAAAATGACATATCAATCTCCTTTCCCTCTGTGTATTTCATCCCGTTTTGCACAGTAAAAAAAATGCTTTAGCTGTAAAATCAGAAACTGACTCCTGATTCCCTCCCACTGAGGATGCTGTCTCTTAAAAACCTCAGTGGCTGACCAGGCTTTGCTTGTTATCTGTGCAGTCACTGTAGCAGCCTTTAATAATGCCTGCCTTGAGGTTAGAACTGTTTCCTTTCAACAAAAACACTGTCTGACAATTTAAACAAGTTTAATGCTAGAAGAAGACTCCCCCCTTTAAATGAGTGTTCCTTGCCGTACCACCGCCACCCACCAATCAGTAGCGGTGCAAACATGCCTCAGTGTGGTGTCACACAGACAGGCACAACCTTGAGCACAGTCAATTCTGTTTGCACGCTCCATTATATTTGAATTTGCTTTGCAACTGTCCCCAGTTGGTGATTCGGAGACAAGATGAATATAACTCCCTGCTCTGAAAAAGATGCAAACTCAATGAAACATTAAATAAGCAGCCTATTGGGCCTTGAGATTGTTTCCCCCCCTGTTCAAACCTCTGCAACATTTTGTCCTGCTGGGCCTTCATCAGTGATTATAATTCATGTTTGAAAATGGGGCATCATTCAACTGACAAGAACAATGATGCTTACAGTATTTCTGCCCAGAGGAGTGTGTAAAAGACTCATTGCTATATATACCGCAAACACGGAAAACACTGACCAATGACCTGTTGCTGCCAATGATTGTAATTTTTTAAAATGTGGACTGCTTCTTCCCTTACTCCAATCTAAATAAAAAAAATAACTGTGGGGCTTTTCTCTGGTTGTCTTTGTCTGTTTTTGAAATGTATTGAAACATACACTGAAGCTTTACCAAAGAACAAACAAACAAACAAAAAAAGAGGCTAACACTTCTTCACAGCACTGAAGAAAATGAATAAGCATATTTTGTAACAGTAGCTGCACAGTGGAGCAGTAGGTCTCACTATTACCTTGCAGCAAGAAGGTCCTGGGTTCAATTCTCGGGCCGGGGTCTTTCTGCATGGAGTCTCCCTGTGCATGCGTGGGTTCTCTCCGGGTACTCCGGCTTCCTCCCACAATCTGTCAGGGAAATTGGTCTCTCTAAATTCTCCCTAGGTGTGAGTGTGTGTGTTTGTCCTGTCTGTCTCTGTGTTGCCCTGACTGGCGACCTGTCCAGGGTGTACCCCGCCCCAAAACGTTGCTGGAGTTAGCAGCCCTCCCGACCCCATCAGGGACAAGGGTGTACAGAAAATGGATGGATGGATATTTTGTAACACCTGTGCTTAATCAAAATGGGGTGAAATGGATAGTACACATCATCAAGAATAAGTTGTTGGGATATTGAGTATAATGTTTGTGAATTCATAATAATTATCTGCATTTCCAATCTGTGGCTTCCATGCATTCTCCTCATAAAACTCCTTGTTCTTCTAATACATGTAGTTTTTTTTTAGACTTTTCTTTTTATTGCTCTATGTTTGGGCCAGACTTTGAACTGAAATCACAGGGAGGGCAATCAGTGCACAGCATCAGTGCCCAAGTGGATTTTTCCAGGTTTTTACTGACATATTGGCTTTTTTGTGCTTCGAATTTAAGACAGCTGTTTGACTCAAACTTTCAGTGCAGTCAATTTCAAACTAATCTTCAAATCAGTATGATTCAGACATGGCATGACATACCAGTGTACTCTGAAGCCGAACAAAAGGAGCAAGAGGACACACACAGAGAGTGGATACCGGATAAAGCCTAATGTCTAATCATTACAATTATTTACCGGTGTATCTTATGTAAGAGATGAAAGTGTAATAATTTAATTTCTAAGATTAGGCCAAAAGGATTTGTTAATGTCACTAGAAAGATGTTACCAACCTTAATCAGATGCAGGATTACTGTATATCTTGTAATAACATAAAATTGTGAACATCGCTAAAAACAAACTAACAGGAATATCCAAGCATATTGGTTCCACGTAATGATGCTAATAACATTTTTCCTTTGTGTTTTTCTCAAGGCATTAACAAAGTTATCAAATGTTTGCAATGATTTCTTAAAAAGTACCCTTTGGCAATGTTTTAAAATCACACCAGTACATAGGTTAAGCTTGTGCAATAGATTTATGTATGTTTAGCATTATTATCCAGACTCTGTCTGCAGATAAAGCGAGCCAAATCCCTGAAAGGTGACGGGATATCTGATGTTTCAAAATGATGTTTTTTGTCAGGAAACCAAACTAAAAATGCCAAACAATTCTTCTGACTGAAAATACTGGCAGTTGGCAAAGAGGAGCTGTGTTTGAGGAGAGAATTAGGATAAGCTGAGCATTTATGCACAATGGTGGAGCTTTTACCACAAGAAAACATTTGGTTATTATGATAGCATTGTAGGCAGAGCAGGATTACTTTGCAGCCTGGAGTGTTGTTTTAACCTTTTGTCTTGCAAACAAATAGTTCATATTTATACAAAGTTTTTACTCTGTGAATACACAACTATTAGTTTCTAACTACCATAGAAGTCTGTGGGTGGATATTCCACTGTGAGAGAGCTATACTGGTCTGCTTTATGAGCTCCAGTTGGTTGTGAAGAAAAACCTTACTCAAAAAAGATGGAATAATTGCTCCCTAACTTTAACCTCTATTCAGCGGCCTTAATACATTTGCAGGATCAGATTATAAAACCATTTTGCTTAGAAAATGCATAGCAACTACATTAGTGCACAAACAATTAATTTTATTAATTCTCTCATAATTTGTCAAAAAACTTGTTCCAAAAAACTAAGCCTTTGATACTGTACCTCTTATATCTCAAATCATGTAAAATCTTATTAAATAATGAAAATCCAAAGTGTACAAGATAGCCTTTTTATAGATCTTCAGCTACATTTCCATCTGATGTCATGATTTTTGAGCTATAGGCTGTACAGCTGTGATTGAGATGGAAAATGGATGCTCTTTTTCGCTTTGAAGAAATATAATGAATGGGAAAAAAACAAAGAGGCACAGAGGAGCCAATAGAAAACTGCTTCTGCACAAAAATGTAATAATCAAGTAAGTCATTGATTCTTACAAAGAAAAAATAAAAACAGGACCAGACATCAACTGGCAGATATTTAAGGTATTTTTTAAATATTGACACACAGTTTTGTTTGTTTGTTTTTGTTTTCTTGTTTTATTTTAGGGAGAGCTGAAATGGAAAGCAATGTTTGGATTATTTATGCAACACAGGAGAAGTTAATTGCAAGCTTGACCCCTCAAATTTACTGATGGGCTACACTGAATTGTTCATCCGTTGCAGACAGTGGGTTGTTACGTAATTTTTATACATAAAGTGAAGCCTTTCATCAATGGGTGTATGCCCATTCTTCTAGAAAAACAAAGAATTTTAAATACTCAGCTAGTCTCCTTGGGTTTAGAGGCAAATTACTATTTTGAGAAAGCAACATTATAACCATTTTTTTCCTCATTAAAACATAGTAGATGTTCCAAATTCATGAATCACTTTATGTGCAGTTTGGATGTTAATTATTCTGAGTCAGCAAAATGGAAGACTCAACATTTCCACAAAAATAGGAAAATGCCTCAGTGTCCTTTTTGAAGTACTTGAGGAGGTACAAGCTGAAAGTTTCAACATGATCCTCTCAGTCCCCTGACCTTAACATCACCTACAATGTGTGACTGGCCTTTGTTCAACTTGACCTACTCTAAAAATCCTACTACAAAAGGTAATTTATGAAATAATTAAATTTTTTTCCCAACAGTTTGCTTTGAAAAAAGAGATCTCTGTCAGCAAAGTGCACACACACCGCCGACCCAATGTACAAGCAAACTTTGTGAATGCTTACAGATCTCTTCTGGCCTGAGAGTTTATAAAGTTGAACTGACCTTTCTCAAAATACACCAGTTTTATTCTAATGAGAAATTATGATGTAGTCTCCTCTACTGCCTGTGTATGAGCTTGGGACTCATTTCAAGCACACTGTACTTGCCTGAGAATAGATCAACACGTAATATCCTTTTTAAACAAAACCCTAAACATAATGCCACTGGATCCTATTGACAGGCAATCTTAGATAACGTTTTAATGTAACTAGTAATTGATTTTATAAGAAGAACTCATTGGGGTGATTTTCAAGCTCTGATCTATTTTGACATTAGTCTGTCAGCGTGAAGTAATGCAGTGAACAGAAAAACAGCAACAGCCACCAAAAGAACCAGTTCCAGGTTCTTTTGGTGAGTTTTATTGTTTAGTGTATTTTTTTTTTTTCGGGGGGGAGGGGGAGGGTTCTGACCTCCATCCTGAACATCTGAAATCTTTCTGGTCTTATTGTAAATTGGCAACACACCTGCACATCATTAGATCATACCATAACAGAACAGGTCAAACCAAACAACAAAATCTAAACAGAGAATATTAAGAGTTTTAATCAACTTTACAAGTTCATCTACGTAACTAAATGGGCCGCAAAATAAAAAGTGTAACACAGGGTAACTCAGTAGGTTACTTTAAAAAAAAAACCAAACAGTACAATGCAAAAAGGAAAAGCCTCCATTTAGTAGAACCCGTTGACATAGTCAATGACATCATCCAGGTATTTAAACAGGAAATGCTGGGCCGGCCCCTCCCACACACCTGCTGCATCTAAAAGGAACAAACTATGCTGAGTAAAAAGGAAAAGAAAAACCTACTAATTTACCAGAAATGTACCTTGAAACAAAAGAAACATATTCATCCAAAAGTCCAGAAGCGTTATCTTTAACCAAAGCATAAAAATTTAAACTGCTACATAATTCTACCACAAATAAACCCGCGATAGTGAGTGAAACAAAGCTGCAACAGCAATGTTTAAGTGAAAAACCATCCATACCATCCATCCATTCAGCAACCCTCCCTAGTGGGAGGCAACGTTCCGGGCAAGAGGCAGGGTTCACCCTGGACAGGTCGCCAGTCTGTCACAGGGCAACACAGACACAAGCAACCATGCATGCTACTGTGCAGCCTAAATGATAAAACAAACAATGCAATACTGGTGTGTGATTATGACCAACTATAGAAATATTAAATTAATCAGAAATAAGAATAAGGGAGGCTGCACAGTGGTGCAGGTGGTAGCACTGTTGCCTTGCAGCAAGAAGGTTCTGGGTTCAATTCCTGGCCTGGGGTCTTTCTGCATGGAGTCTGCATGTTCTCCCTGTGCATGCGTGGTACTCTGGCTTCTTCCCACAGTCCAAAAACATGACTGTCAGGTAAATTGGTCTCTCTATATCGGGTATCCAAAGTCAGTCCTTGAAGGCCGGCATCCTGTGTGTTTTAGTTCTGTCCCTGACTTAACGCACCTGGATCAAATGATGGCTCATTAGAGGCCTCAGAAGAACACTGACATGCTGAGAAGGTTGTTACTACCACCAGGGAGAGAACTAAAACATGCAGGATGCCGGCCCTCAAGGACCAACTTTGGGCACCCCTGCTCTATATTGTCCTTAGGTGCATAGGCGTAACTTCCTCAAGGTCTGCTGTGGACATGTCCCCACCAACTCTGGCATGAAGGGGACAGTCCCCACCAATATTTCCTGCACCCTTTTTTCTTTGTGTGCCTGCACATGTAACTCGGCAGCAGCTGCACGTTGTATTCAAAGCATTGAGAGCCAGGTTTAAAATTCCTTTGTAAAATGTAAATGGCAAGTCCGCTCAGTGATCCAGTGGACTGGACATCACGTGACTTATTGTGCGCACCGTGCCAGTGAGCCACTGGTGCTGTTGCTCAGCTTTAAGCCACATTTTATAGAATCCAGTAACATCGATGGTCACTCTATTCACCAACTGCTCCAACCAGACCCAAAAAAGTTTTTGCGTCTTTATTATTTGCTATATTAAAGACACGTCACATCTCATCTGCTATGTGTAAATCAGCAGGACACAGGTTTTGCCAACCAACTGAGGGACAGCTGTGGAGTCAGAATAACATAATTGAAAAATACAAAGGTTGTATTGACAAGGATTCATTTGGTTTACACAGACATAACTTATTCTGCTTTTGAAATGTTTATTAACATTTTGATTGTTACAGAATCTCATGTTGTTTATGTTTTTAGCACTTGATAGAATCAGACAATAAAAGGCAACTAGTGATAATTATTCACAAAAAATATTACTGATTATGAAACTGTTTTCAACTGCAGGTAATCATTCAGCAAATACAGGCTGATTCCATAAATTAGAATATGACTGAAAAGTTCCTTTGTCAGCAGTTCCATCACCAAGTGAAAGACATTATATAGATTAGATTATGTATGTTTTAACATATTTATATTTCATAGTATGTTTAATACCTCCTAAAAGATTATTTTCGAAAGGTACTATTAATCTGAGAAGCCTGATCAGGACATATATCCTAATTTATTTAATAAGATTGTATGGCATTCAGATGGAAGTTTTGGCATTATTCTTAGCACTAGAAAAGAAAAGGCCTTGCAGTAACTGTGGGAACATCAAATTTCTCTACTGATAGATTTGATAAAAGTGCCTTCAAGTTTCTTTTCTACTTTACAATGAATTTATCAACAAAGACTGCAGATCTTTATTTCTAAGGCCTTGGGACATCTTAAGTACAAAGATAAAGTTGTGAATAAACTCTGAAAAGACTGAAACGTTATTATTCTGTGTTCAGAATTACTATTTTTGAAGTACAATGTCTTTCACTTACTTCAACACACAATTTATATGCTGCCATAGAACAGAATAGGAGCAAATAGGTACAAATGACTTCAACTACAGTGCTCCTTTCTTTGAGTTTGTAGTGAAAGTGAGTCAGCATCAACAACTCAGGGATCTTTACGCTGAAGCTCAACAGAGAACTTCCACCATGAATAGTTCTATTTTAATCAAATGTGTGTTTTTTTGTTTCAAGTCACGACATGTCAAATAGCCCTTTCGGAAAAAATTAACATACTTTTTAGTCTTTTTTTTTTTTTTTTAGCCTTAGCAACCTGTTCACGATCTAAATGCTCACAGAAAATATTTTCAGTTGTTTTTAACTTAAATAAGACTCCATGGAGTCTATATGTGTCTCTCAAAAATAGACTCTATGATGAAAAGCTTTGGACACTTTGTTCCCTTTACATGCCTCCTTTAGTTCCAGCTGACCAGCCTGGTTCCTTTGTAACCTTAACAAGGTAATAGGACCTTCACTAGAAAAATCCACTATGATTCAAAACATTGTTGGTCTCAAAGGGAAAAGTTAAAATTATCCAGACAGAACTGATCTCGTTGTTTATTTGCATACCTCATTATGAAGCTGTGAAACCACCATGACTACAGGGAAACAAGACCAACATTTACAGACACTTGCACTCTGTCCTCCCCTAGTTTCTCTTACTTTCGTCACATCAGTACAAATCAACACTTCACCTATAAGTGGCTTGTACTCGCTATTTCTGTCTAGGTGAATGCTGGCTTGCAAAAGAAATGCAATAGTGTAAGCTCTTTATTGATAGTGTGGCCAGTCACTTATGCCAATCAAGCTACTTGGACCTGTGGAACAGGAAGAGCAGCAAGGTAGAGTCTGAAAGTCTATTTCCTCCTCACCAGCATGCCCACAGTTTGTTATAAACGCAAAGGGAATTATTTCTAAATGTTTGATATACTTGTAAAAATGGTTACAAGGCTACACTTATACCCCAAACTTTCCAATTACACTTGTGAATTAACTTTGGACTTTTCATCTGCTACCAGCTGTTAAATAAAGGCAAACAATGTCTAAGTTATAAATGTGCCTGAGAAACCCAGCTCCTCTATGACTGAATATGGAATAAAACAACATAAAACTTACCAGCAAAGTGACAAACTTGGTTTTTAGGATTCACGCATAATCAAGAAAACAAAAATCTTATTATTATTATGAACACAAAAGAACTCAAGACAAAATAACATATTAAATGATAAAGTTCAGAGCAGTGCAGTAGAGAAAAACTCTGTATGATGTAAGTTGTTGAAAGGAACTGTCAGGTAAATGTCTCTCCATGTATTGGATTGGACATGAGTGGACAAATATTGAACTAGTTTTGTTTTGTAAGATTACTTGAGTTGAATATTGAACTAGCATTATAAATAAGATGAATATAATAGACTTGTAGTAGCATCTTAAGCTTCAAAAAGTTACTTTGAAGAGAAAAATGACTGGTAACAGAGTTCTCTGACAGGTGAGAACAACAGTGAGTTATTTGACCACAATACACCTAACTATGTTTGTTGAAAAATCAGCCCTATGAAAATACAAACACTCCAATCAACTCCAAGGCACAGTGGTGAAGTGCTTTCTGGGCACTTTGCTTTCATCAAGTTAACTTTGGGGAAAGTGGGAGATGGTTGTTGTATAATAAACCAGCACAAAGAAGTCCACAATTATGATTTTCAAATAAAAATTCTAAAATATGTTGCATTTTTGTATTCAGCTGTTTTGTACTGTTTTCAGTACAGCACAAAAGAGGCACAGTTTCTAGATAACAAGGAGGTAATGTCAACTTTTTACTTTAAAAGCATTTATTTTTCTCATGCTACAATAAATCTAGGTTTAGAATAGTAAGACAGGAAAGCAAAGAAACATTAGGAGAAAATTTTGAGTCAGAATGAACTCTGTTTTCACAGTTCAGCTGCTTTCTTCTCAGGTAGAAAAAGTTTGACGATCATGTTCCTGTCCTTGCTGGCAGCACGAATGCCTGCTGTTGTTAAAGTTCAACAGATTTCATCCAGACCCAAGCACAGTACAAGCTGCTTTTAGCTGCATACACCTCCACACACAGGTAGGAGTTCTGCCAAACCTTTCATGCGAAGAGCAAGTAGTACAAACCAATGGACATTAGATGCAGTGGAGCTGGTATCATATTTGGTGTGCAAAACCCTCTATTCTGGTTCCCAAAAATACAATTAAACACACCAAACAGCCTTCAGAATCATCCACTTAACTGATAAAATACTTCTCTGTGTAACTTAATCCTAGCGATATTAAAAGAAGCAGCCAAGAAGGACATAGTAATTTAGGTAATAGTATTACCATTAGTTGCCTGCAAATTAGTGAAAATAGCAAGACAGTTGTTGAAAGAAAGTAATAAGATGTCCTGTTTAAGCAGGGTCAGAGTTTATAAGAAGATGGATGGAGTTTAAATACAGAGCAATCCTGAAGGAAAACCTGTTGGTTGCAAAAGAAGTTTATCTTCCAGGGCAAAGACCAAGAATTTGCAGCCAGAGGTATCATTGAATTATTTAGATCAAAACATATTTTTTTCATACACAGATCCAGTCAATGTCGAGATAAAAAACTTTCACTTTCAGCTACTTATGCTATTACCTGGTAGGAAATACCATCTCAGCCACACTTATGAGTCCGTTGTGAAAGATTTAGAAATTACATTTCAAGTCTCGATAAATTACATTGAACTTTGTGACTGTAATATGACAAAATGTTTTGCAATTCCAGGTTTCTAATGGGTTTTTCAAAGGAATTGTTTCCAAAAAATGCCACATGACTTTTTATTTATTTATTTTTTAAATAGCCAAAATCATTTAGAAGAAAAATGTTCTTCATTTAGAAGAAAAATGTTCTTCATTTTTCCGCAGCTTTTGTTTATCAGAATTCTTAATTTTTTGTGTTCTCTATACATTTAGAGAACACAGTTATAGCTAAGGGTTTCAATGTGTCTTCAAATGGATTCAAAAGAAGGATGAACTTCAATGATTTTCAAGTTGAGAAGAATCACATAAAAGAGCTGTTATAACATAGCAATGAAAGCACAGATATTATCCAAGTGTCCAGCCTGGATATTCATAGGCAGCTGGAGCTCATGTGGTTCATACTGAGGTTTCAGGTTATTTAATCCAACACAAATTTTCCAAATAGAGAGATGTGCCCGAAGAGCAACTGAACCTGAAGCTGCAGTAACTAGTTCTCTTTTGTGTGCATAATGTGTATTAATGAATGAATGAGAAATACTGTGCATCAACTTCAATGCTTTGAGGCTTTATGGTCAGAGTGCCGACTGTCAATTAGAGAAAGCTTTCATAAAAGCCAAAGGAACAGTTGATTTTTATCCCGCTGACCTCTTTGCAAATGAATCAAGACAAATGTACAGGTACCTTGGAAAAGAGGTTTTTCATATTATGAGTTGTAGAGTTTTATGAGGAGAATTTAAGCCATGCTATAAAGTCCAACACAAACCTGGAAAGAAACCTTTAGAATTCTGAAATTCAATTAAAAAAATGATGGACTTTTGATTTCTAAAGCCAAAACACTGAGTCAACATATCCTCAAAGGTAATGGATTTTGTTTGTGCCCAACATGTACATTTTATAAGTAGGAAAATCATAATAGTGATTTTAATTTAAGGATGTTCAGATTTTCTGTGAAGAGCATCATGTAAACTGGTAGGTAAATCACAGAAGACAGAAAATTATTAATCAAATTAGGTAAATAGTGACATAAATGTGACTCTTTTTTTCTCCAGCTTATAAACAATTTGTGGGTTAAAAACTACTAGCTAACAAGTCGGCTTTCCCAATACACATTAAAACTGCTTCAAAAGTAAATAGCAGTTTCACCATTCCACCTTTTCTTTAAGATTTATTTTCACTTAATTCACAATATTTAAACTTTAATAATAAAGGATTAATAAAGGATTTCTTCCTTCTAATTCTCAAGGGATTTTGACTCTTCATTCTTGAAATCAAATTTCAGTTTTGTATTTGCAATGTTACCTTTGCTGGAACTGAAAAGTAAAAAAACTTAGAAAAGTATCCCTACTCCTCCATCCATCATTACACCTGACCCAAATACTCCTTTGTACCTTGGAGTTGTGCACAGCTGAGTTTTTGTCACTTTCCTTAAGCACATTCAGTAACTGAACCTCATGTATAAATTCTGACTTGCCTCTTAAAAACCCTGATTTTCACACAATTACCAATCAAACTGCATACAGCAAACCAGCACAAATAAAGGGTATGAAACAGAAAAAATGGGACAATGTGACTCGTTACTTCAGTTTCTCCTCTTTGGTTAAAATATCCCATGACAGAGTTCACATTTAGGATATCCGTTAGTTAAGCAGGTAATCCTTTAATCACAGAAGTGATTGATCCCCGACATCTTTGGTTGGTGTAAAATATAAATCACCTCTGAATCTGTTAAGAATCAAGTGCATGCATGTGGGAATAGGTGAATCAGAGCTGTCTTTTAAGGTTCTTATATGCTCGCCTCGACAGAAATACCCTACATGAAAGCAGAAATTAGAATGCATTAATCTGTGAGTCAGGTGACCCCTCAGCATATTGACATTTCATGGTTCCCTGAACGCAGCGAGTTCTTTCAGCTTCTTCAAAGTGTTCAAAGCAGGCTTTAAGAAATACTAGTGAATATGTGTTGACATTTGAATATTTTTAACCAAAATTAATCTGTAAAGTGCAAATGTAAAACCTGAAGTATATTGAAGGATTATTGGTTGTCTATATACATATATGTGCTTCCATTAGATATTGATGTGAAGACTCGGGTAGACAGGCTTAGATTAATAAAAAGAGGATTTTTATCACTAAAGGCCCATATTAGACTGGTGCACAAGATCTGGGGAATAAAAGACAATAGAAGTTTTCCAAGACTTTCCTTAAGAGAGCGAGTTTCTCCACTTTTACTTCCCAAAAAAATACAGTCCCTGTTTCTCTTCATACGTTACAGACAAAACACGCAACCAGTTTTGCATGCCATATTTTGTGTTATTATATTTAAATGTCACTTATGATTAATAAACTTCCAAGCAGTGGTCTTTACCGACACACATCTTCATACATGGCAGCCCGTAGCGCTGTGAGAAAATTCTGAATTCATAGCTTTCCTTCTGTGTCATTCCAGGCACAAAAACTATTAGCTTAGATCTGCTGCTGAGACACTGACTTATAACCTGTTTTCAAACACTAAAAACTAAATACAAAATGTATCCAGCAACTACATGTTGTCTTCTATTTCCAGCTACATGTGCTTTAATAATTGGCTCCGAGATGCGATAAACATATCTGTGCTTATAAGTATAATTAATTTGCTGTCTTGCAAATTAATTAAGCCTCACTACAAATTAGATTTGATAATAAAATTTAAAATTGTTCAGTTTTCAAAACATATTAGAACTTTGAATAGTTATGCATTCACCTATTTTATGTCACATGTTTTAAAATATTTATTTCGTAAAAATAAGACATTCATTTCTTTTTGTGTGGGAAAGAAAAACTAATTTTGCTCATCATGATTGATTTGCAAAACGAATAAACAACATGAAACATCCAAAAGAGTGAATACTTTTTATACACACTGTGAAATTAAAACACAGTAATAATGAATTGATTGGCTTATTGGAAATAAATAAATCAACTCGGATACAAAGGCAGGCCTTTTTAATGATTTGACATTTCTGAATGAAATACATTCAGTAAAGGTGCCCATAAATCTAGTCTGTCCAAATTCAGAGAATATTTTTTATTACCACCGCCTAGTGCTTTGTTTCCTCAAACTGTTATTCTTGCTAGAGTTTCCACCAGAGTTTGATGTGCTCTGTTGGCTTTAATTTGCCTAAAAAACGCTGCAGTCTGTGACCAATCAGTAGCTGCAATTGAGTTTTTGATTATCCATTTTTCAGTTGGGAAACAAAACCCCAGACTGTTTGTATGAACACAAAGTCTTTTCAGAGTCTGACGTGACTTTGTAAGACATGCATTGTGTCCCCAGTTTAAGAGATGAGATTTGCCTCTTTTTTGTTTTTTTTTTTTATTTGAAGCTTTGAAGGTTGTTTTGTTCATAGCTGATGAGTTTTAAAGACTTTCATTGATTTACGCCAATATTCTTTTTCACAGAGCCTAAACAGCCTGTTTGTCATTTCGCTCTTCCAATTTCTTAATGATCATTAAAAACAACCCAATATCCCATTTTACTGAGGGTAACAATTTGATTTTTACCTCTTTAAAAAGAAAACTAATTATATAAGATCAGGTGGAAGCAAACGATAAATTCTTTTATATCAGTTTATTGTTACCTTATTATTAGTAAGTAATTATCTACTAATTTACTTGTCGTAATATATGTCGTAATAATAGTATAGCATCATTCTATAGGTAAGAGTGAGACGGGAAACTGAAAAAAAACCCCATTGATCATAAAAATATTTTGTACCTCTATTTCTTTTCACCAGCAAAACCAAGCATCAAATCCTTTTCCATTAGCTCTCACTTGGACACTGTGCATGAACTGTGAATAAAAGCACCTGCAGAAAAATAATTGCATGATTTGACATGTTTCTATTGTCGGTATGGCTCTGTTCGAATTCCGTGCTTCTCTGACTTTTAGGACTCAAAGGAGTCTGTGCATTTTTCCAGCTCCTGCTGGCAAACAAAATTACTCTGAAGCACTGGATTATTTCTTAGAATGCCACAAGACTCATTGCTCTGTTCACACTGGCTCAAGAAAAGCTTTATTTTCAGAAACAGAAACACATGAAAGAAAAGAGAACAAAAAGAAAGACACCAGCTTAGATTCTAACCTTGATGAGAAATGACAGTAAACACTGAAAAATAATTTTCCACCAAATGTAGTGTTTAAGAAACAGATGTCTGACACTAGGAAAGTAAGGCAAAAATCTGCTTTTCAAACAATATTATAAAAGATTTCCTATAACTAATCTAAAACTATGGTTTTCTGACAGAAGATAAATCATTTGTAATAAAAGCCCTAAGCTCTGTTACTTGGAAGAAAACAATCATATTCTTCAAAGTTATCTCATTCTAACCACCATTTAACAAACCCTGCAAGAATGGGCTCTTTCAATTTTTCCTTCCATAATCACGTTAACAGTTCATTCGTAAATAAAATGCTCTAATTTGATTGTGTTAATTACCGAATTTTCACAATAAAGTAGCCAGCTGCAAAATCTAAGCAAACACTTTATTAACTGTGTGGCAGAGATTATGGGGGGGATCAGATTCACACGATTAAAAAAATATTCACAGCTCACTTCTTTTAAAACAACAACTACCGCTACATTCATATGTACAAACATTTCACAGTTCACAGTTATGTACATGATCGAAACGACAAAAGCATCAACATTAACAATACGTTTCCAATATGTCACAATTTAACAGGCATAAACGTAAAGAGGTACATGAGGTTTTGTCGTGAAAAGCTGCCTTTTCAGTCAGTCACACAATTAAATGCAGTAATGCTGGAACAAAAGGAATGGGACTTGAAAACATTCATTAGTACTTTTAAGCATAAGAAGAAGGAGTAAGAACAAAACTGTTCAATATGTGGTCCCAAACTACCAACCAGAGAATCAAAACTGCTGGCCACATTTGCATCATTTGTCTTCCTAATGTACTTTCCTCATTTGAAAAAGAAAAAAAAAAAAAAAGGTAAATAGATGTGCTAATTATTCAATTTTTCACGCATTTTTGAGGTTGCAATAAAAACATTGTTTAATTGGGTTAAATTGGGTGTGATGCTAACCCTCCAATGCTGGAAGGTGCTGTTGTGCTTGGTGACATCTACCAGGCTAATCATAATTAGCACAACAAGCTAATAGATTCTGCTGGGTTAATGACTCTAGTAACTTTTAGACTAACAGAGGTTATAAATGGTTTGACAATTATTGCAAAACAAACAGAGCTAAAAACAGATAACGTTTTCGCAGAAGCCAACAGCAGGGATAACGTTGAAGCCATGCAGCTGCATGGTTTTACATGTTTGAGTCTGGGATTTTTTTTCTGAACCGAAAGTCAGCAAGTTCTGCTTAAATGAAATGCCCCGGTACAAAGAAAGACCTGTAGTCATTAGTGCATTAGCATGTAGCATCATATGCAGTAAGAGCTACATATACTAAAAGCAGCCAGGATGCCAAAGCAGCTTGAGCTCACAATGCCAAAAAACTAGTTTATGCAGCATCAGAAGAGAACTGAGAGAATACAGGCTGTCGTGGTTTTTTTCCATAAAAATGGATAATGTGCTATTTATCACTTTCTACTAAACAGGATTGTTGAATTCACACATTCATCCATTGTAATCTGAATCAAAGCTACACCCATTAAAACTGAGCTTTCTGAACTTCACAATAGAGCATGAATTTACATGGAAATGTAACGAATGAATATCAACTCTAAACTTTAAAACTTTAAACTCTTAGATTAAAAAAAATGGGAGAATGTGTGGGGGAAAAAAAAGGTTTAAATCAGATAAAATAAGCTCTCCTTTGATATTGTTTGAAAAATGAGATTTTAAAAGCCATAGAGAAATAAATAAAAGGAATATAAATAATATTTAAAGTAAAAAAGTTTTGCATATTCATAAATCTATTGAGTGATCATTCATATTTGTAATTGGTAGATATTTTCTTCCTTCCAACAGTCCTTCTTATCAGAAACTATGCCTCCACACTTAAGAGGGAGAGATTGTAGAGTAATCTGCCAGCAGACCTACAAAATCTGGTTGACACCAGGATGTAATCCCAGTGATTGACCAAACTGGTGACCAGCTTGGTGATCTCGGCATCTCGGATGTGCTAAGATGTATTTATGAAAGGCTAAGCATTGCTGAGCCCCCTGGGTATTAAATAAACTGTTACATTGTCTTGTTTCTTCATTCTGAAATTATCTAATCAAGAAATGGACACAAGCCAACAGTCGATTGCAGAATAAGTTGTCTAGTTATCACTAAAATTATTTAGGTATTTTTCATCTGCACAACCCATAATTTACTCCCTGCTGCTCAACCCACCACTGCACTTTGTGGCACCGTTTAAGGGGATATAAAGAGGCTGTCAAATCCAAGAGGCTTTGTTAAAGCAAAAAAAAGAAATCAAACAAACACAATTTGCTTTCCTTTTGTGCCAAGTGTATCTGTGTTTCTATGTGATTCAGTTGCTTTAGTCCTTTACATCATTTGACTGACTGATTTGCCAAAAGGCTGGCACTAGGCTGTTTCCAGAAAAGGTCTATCTCACCTTTGAATGTCAAAGTGAAGGTCTTACCATTACATATGAGGGGCCGTTTAGGACTAAATCTATGTTTTGTCTCTCACACACTACTAAAAACTAATACACACACACAAAATATTAAAATTGCACATATATACTATTAAAATGTCACACACATATACAATTTTTCTC